>VZTO01006229.1:1945-12661 GCA_013400615.1 Syrrhaptes paradoxus | reverse complement strand
GTCTAGCAATGACTTCCGCCACTTGCTTGGCCCTGACCTTGTGAATAGTGCGATAGCCTCATAGGGGACTAAGCCTCACCTCTAGCTTTAGTTGGTTTCCTGAGAAGTGCTTTGATGCTCAAACACTTTGTAGACCAGAACCCCTTTTCCACAAGTATTAGTCTATGCCTTGGAAGAGAGAAAGAACAGGAAAATGCCTTGTCTGAGTTTTTTTCTGTGAGGAAAGAGGTAGGCAATAAGTTGTCCAGTATTGTCATATGATTGTGTTTACTGGCAGGCACATATGTAACCCCAGGATTAAACAGCCAGAGTGGCTGTTTTGGGCATATAAGCATCAGGCTTAGGCTTTGTGCCCATCACTTTAGATACTTAAATCTCTTTCTTGATGTAGCTCTCAAAGAACTATCTTGTTTAACCAAGTGAGAGAAACAAAAAAGTTTTATATAGGCCCAGTTTTGTTTCATTTAACTTAAAAAGGTGTAAATGAGCAACTGAAGTTACAGACCTGGAACCCTGGTTGAAATAAGCATTATGTTGACTGAGATTTTTTTTTTGGCATTGCAAGCCAGTGTGAGTCACAATCATTCCTATGGTGCTTGAGAAAATAAAGGAAGCAGTGCAATAATGAAGATAACAAATGCAACCTTAAGATGCAAAGTAGGTACTAAATAGTAATGAGTACTCCTCTTTTCAGCTACAATTCATCTTATTTCTGATACATGATTTTTGTCAATGGGCAGAAATGTCTAAAGTCTCTGATTCTTTTTACCATTTTTGTACTTAAACAAGGAGTTAAAAACAAATTAAGGCTGAGTCTGTCTTCAGTGAGATGAGACAACTCAGGCATAACATGGAGGAGGAAGCAGAGATACACTGTTATAAATTCCTTGCCTCAGAATGAACCCAGACATCAGTTCTTGGGTGCACCCTGCTTTGATTCCTGCTGTTTATTCTCTCAAAAAAACCAAAATAAATTCCATGCAGCTTGCTGGCTGCTAAATTCAGTTTTATACAGTCCTACACTTCCTGCTTTCCAGTTACTTTGCTGGAAGTTTTAGCTTACTGTGAAATTTTTGTTTAATCTTTCTTTAAGTAACATTGGTATAATAAATGGAAAACTCTAATCTGAAGTACTCAATGTCCAACACAAGTCTGGTAAATGGATGGCTGGGCCTCTGATTTCCCTTTTGTAACTCCTGTTTTGAATCATTATGTTATACTCATGTAGTACATTTGGTAACATAATGTGATGTAGCCATTACCTACTATGTTTGGGAATAACACATCTGAATACCCAGATGTGCTTTCTTTGGTGAAACATCCTGCTCTCAATTACCATATTTTCTGAGTGGTGGAACTAATTTTTTTAGTCCATGTTCATTAATTTTAGTGTGGAAAAAATATCCCCTTTTTTACTTTCTGTCTTCAGCCTTATTATAGTTACGGACAACTGCTTTGTTATACTTTGGATAACTTTCATTTCTTCATTCTAGTTCTTTATAGGATGAAACATTTCTTTCATCTTCTATTTCCTCAGTGGATGTATAGCATAGTTGATGCTGCTCACACTTGCTATCTGCATTTTCTCTTTTCATATCAGATTAATTCACTGTTACTTTTAAAGCCCATAGCTTGTGATAATGTAGCACCATTTACTCTGAAACCTGTTCCAACTGTATGTTTTGTACCTTTTGGAGACCTGTTTCCCAGACATCTTATCATGTGTGGAAAGGCAACAAATATGTTCTGCTAGCTTGTTTGATTGTGGAAAGCTATTTGGTCTGCACCAAGAGGTTGGTATATATTTATGTATATGTGTATATCAAGATACTACCTTTTGTTGCCACATCCAGTCACATTAATTATATTTTCAGTCTGATATCAGGAAAAAAAAAACAACCCAGTACATTCATTCCATTTTTTCAGGATAGTTGAGAAGCAGCATTCAGGCTGCAAGGGATTCCTTTCTACTCTGTTTTACTCCAAAGTTTCTGTGTACTCCATTTGACCTTACAACTGCTCTACTGCAATTATTGTATTTCTTTCCCATAAGCAAGATACTTCATCCTGAATGCAGAAAAACAATATACTGTTACTGCAAGACTGTCTTCAAATGGTCATGAAACAGCTCATCCCGAATCCTCAGTACCAACTTCTCAGTTATGAGTATTTTCTCCTCACCCTGGTCCATTTATTGCAGACTTCACTGCTGCTAGTGGTGAATCACCTTTTTCCTTCGAACACACTCTGTGTATGTTTTCTTTCTGCTTAGCTCACTGTCCCCAGTCTGTCTGTCTCTTTCCTCAAGGAATTAGTGGCTTTTTAAGGCATCAGATGTTGACACAATCTGTCAAAGCCCAGGTGAGCTGGAGGTTTACATGTATGTACCGTGAAGCTCCATGGTCCTATTTACAGTATTTATGGAAGCACTTCTCTTAGACCGTGACTCAACAGAAAGATCTCAGCTCCAATATTCCTGCTGGTGGATCTCACCACTAGGCTTTAATGTCACTCCAGTACCTTCCCTTTTTTCTAGTCCAATAAATAGTGAGGTAGATAAGATGGAAACCTGCAGTAACAAGGACAGAGCAGCCCAACAGCAGCTTAGACAGTGGCTGTGACATTTATTCTTCAGGGAGGTTCAAGGCCTCTCTCCAGTCTTTGAGGAAGGATAACTGCTGACCTGTAAAGGAGACAGAAGAAACAGTAATCTCTCTTTCTTAAACCATGTATTGTGCAGGAACTCACCCTGTAGTTCTAACAGTTAGCCTCTGTAGAGAAACACTGACATGCTTAGCAGTGCCAAGGCTCATGCAAATACCTGGGTTTTAAATAAAGAAATAAACCCCTCAGATTTTTATAAGTTCTCTTTAATAAGGGCCTAATGGCTTCAGGTAGTTCTAGGATAAAATTTCATCTATATATTGTATTTATAAAACATAATTTATATGCCAGAAGGATAGTTATGCTGTCTAACCCAACGAACACAAAAAAATTGAAAAGCTTTGGCTCTTCTGTGCTAGGATAAATGTAATCTGCAGAGAAAGTCAATACTATGAAGTGGTGTTTGCAGAAAAGTAGAGAGAGTCTGAAATTGTTTTAGGGCATTGAAATTATAGATATTACAGTTCTGCTTATACTCTCTTTCTGCTTGTAATTAGATTGTTTTGTGAAAATACCTACAAGGGGAATTAGCTTTATGAGTGTGCAGCAACTAATGTGAAGACAGTCCCTGCTTTGGAAAGGAAATCTTTAAGAAAACAGGTACCACACACTCCCTAACCCACCCCCGCAAAAAATCTGTAGCAGAAGTTAAGGTAATGAAAGTATTTGAGATTTACTTCTCTCAATTTACAGAAATTGGTTTCAATCCCGTTACAGTTGCTCTCATGGTGCGATCTGCCGGTTGTCTGATCTCACGTCAGGTCCCAGCAGAAGATCACCGCCCATCCCCGCTGCACTGGGGAGAGCATCCCCACAGCACCCGCTGGGGAAAGTGCTGCGGGGCAGGCAGTGGCAGAACACATTTCTGCTGATGTGTTTGTATGACAGATCAGTGCTTTGTTAAAAAAAAAACAAAGAAAACAGGTCCCTACAGGTCAGGCAATCCCATTCATGACTACCAGACATATACACATGTATGGAGATGAGGAAATGTTGCTGAGAGCTGCGAGGCGGTTGGAAGCACAGATTTTTACTCTAAATCAGGGAGCAGTAGTCACTCGTTAAAGTGGAACTAAAATTTGATTTTATCTTTGTAACAGCTGACTTTGTTAAGTGACATTGAGACTCAATAAACTAATCAACTTAGTTATATGGTTTTTAAAAATCCTCACGCTTTTTGCAGAACCCACAAAAATACCTGCTGTTACTAAAATTTTGCCTTTGTTTGCTTAAACTCTTCTATTTTCAACATCTTTTCAGCTTGCACCTGCTGCTGTAGGTCTGGATGCCTTTGAAATTTTATATCTGTTGTACTGGGAGCAGTAAGTGGTTTGACTTATGGTCTTGGGAAGTGAAAAGAGAAAATAATTCTGATTGTAAATCTGAAACAAAGAAATTGTAAGGGGAAAGTCTGTCCCCAAAGAACTGAAAGGGTGTGATTTAAGAGAAGAGGCTGCTAAGGACACTCTGTGCGATAGTTCTTTGAGCACCTAGATCAGTCTTAGCTTACAAACTCCACTAAATTAGGTAAATTAAGTACATGTAGACCATTTTTTGTGTTAATTCTATTTTCTTTTCTATGTCTGGTTCTTCTTGTGAAGATTAAATGCTTCATTTTGAGGAAATTGTTCTGGGCTTTTGTGGAGGTACAGGTCATATATCTTGACCGGAAGGTTTTCTGGACAAGCTAAATAGTGTTTGATCTGTTGATTTGTTGTAGTGTGTAAGCACGGCTGTAATAACCCAAAGGCTGAGTCCTGTTTCAGCCTCTTTTAAACCAGTTTATGCTGTGGCTTTATGAAGTCTAGCGGTATGAGGGAGGGAGCAGTGACAGGTTTCTTCTGGCAACAGTAATTCCCACTTCTTCTGTCTTCAGCTGTTCTTTGAGAGTGGGACAATGATAGATATCCTCCTCCCTCCTCTGCCATCCTTTCTCCTTCAGACCAGAAATGTGGCTCCTATGAAGGCTTTGTTTAGAGAAACACAAGAGAGGGGACAAAGATGGAGCTAAATCAGTAACTAAATTAAGATTAGTTTGGTTTATGTGGTTCTGATCTAAATATAGAAAATTAAATGATGGATAAATAGCTTATCTGGCATTAATTACTGATGAAATTGCCTTTGGATATACAAGCACTCATATCACTGTGTGTGTGTGTACAAATAAATATACATCTACATATGAAAAAACATCAGGAATGTAAATTTGGCTAGACTGGTTTTTCTGTTGTCAGATCACACTGTTTTTTTCTTTTAACTTTAACGGTAGGAGAAAAACACAAAAGAAGGTGGGGAAAATAGCAACTTGATGGATGTCAGTTTGTAAGATTCAATTTCAAGACTATTGTAAATGTTATCTTATCAAGGAGTTTTAAAAATGTAAGATATCTGGGTAATAGGACCTATTAACTACTGAATATCTTATTAGTATAGAGTTTTTTTGAAACTGCAGTTATTTACATAGTGTTTTGAATGAATAATTAAGCTCATTAAAGACCAAAGTGATATGCAGCCTATTCTAGAAAACATAAAGGAAATCATATTTAATACTTAACTGACATCTTTATAAACTCGGTCATGCCACTATGGCTACCTCTAAAATTTTGTGCAATAGCAGTATGTGAAAAATTGAAATGAAAATGTGTTATTAGTTAAATTGTGATAAATCTACACAGCAAACATATAGTACTCTCTAGGCATAGCAGTAAGACTAGTTTAACTGTTTTTATGGGGAAAAAGATGTCTGAAAATACATTTAAAAAATTAAATTGTTTCTTCTGTGTCATGTTTGTGCATGTCTGAAAGTGCAATATTTCAAGGTTTTCAATTCTTTGCTCCCCATCATTTCATGTGAAGTTCATCGCTAAACGCAGTTTTGGTCAAATAAGAAACACATTAAGGTATTCCCAAGTGGAGCACTGTTGTATGCTAAAGTGGAATTAGCTTGGAAAGTAAAGCCAAGCCCTAGAGCAAACCAAATGACAGCTAGAAAAATGCACTAAAATAGACATACAGTAGCATGTCTAGCACTGTTAGGGTAGGATTCATGTTCCATGCAGGGATTAAGCAGCTAACGTCCTTCCTTAAGCTTTGCCAGTCCCTCCACCCTAATCTCTGGCACCTACCTCGCATCTCAAAGCATATTCAGCCACGTTTGTGTACTAGAAGTAGCCTTTCTGTCCAAAGTGCCCATCTTACACGTGCACAAGAGTCTCACCTTCTCCTGTTGCCTCCATTAACTTTGTAGTCCAGGTCCTGTGGTTGTTCATGTCCCCATGCCAGTCACCTAATGTCATCCTGTGCTTGCTACAATGCCCTTTGTTTCATCAGGGCTGGACTGTAAAGTGCCCGTGCAGACTGCTCAGGAACCGAGAGCATCAAGGAGACCTGAGGATCACAGGTGAGTTTGTGTCAGTCTGAGTGTTTGTGTTAGCAGAGAATGGGCTTAGAGAGGCAGACAGTAGCAATCGGAATTTAGATGACATTATCATATTCATCAGAAGAGATCAGTGAGGGGATTTGGTGGAAGCATTAATATGAGGGTATGGAGTAGGCAAGTGACAGTGATTCATCCGAGTTTACTCTTTAGTGCTGCAGGCTCTGTGGAAAGATCTGCTCCTTTTCTGCAGATCTGCAACAGCAAGTCATCCTTTAAAAGGAGGTTTTTTTCAGTTTTAATACTCTTGTTCAATGTCCTTTTTCCATGACCCTTTATTCTTGCCAGTATTGTCAGTGAGCTCAGCTTGATTAATAGTTTCATAGGTTGGCCTTTCCTTTGGTAGTGATAGGGGGATTCTTCTTCTCAGCAAGAGAAATCCATGCTGTGATCTATCTTTTCACACACTGTTTTTGTCCGTTTACCCTCCCTCCCAAAGTGCAAAATCAACACTTTCATTACCTGCAAGTAGGTGAACTCACTGTGTCATTGTGTGATATAAAAGAGACAGATGATATCCAGCTGCAATCAGCATGTATCTGCAATTAGTAAAATTCTATTATAGAGGAAATTGTCAGCCTTGATTTAATTTTGACTTTTTCTATGTTTCCCCTTTAACAAATATCAATTACAAGGGAGCCTAGATTCCCTTATAATAAAGAGTAATCAACTTCTTAAGTAAATCATGTACATAGGAGGTCCTCTTTGCTGTTTGTCAGAGTTGAAGGAGAAGTTTTGTTCTCCATGGGCTCTCAGAATACTCAATGAAAGGTTCAGTTTTGTAGGACAGCAACCACTGAGGTACCATTGAAAATATTTGTTCAAAACGGATAGAAATTCAGTGTCATATTTGAAATTTTTCTACTTTCTCTTGAGCTTAACCTGAAAAGAAGCTTTCAAGGAGCCCTTCAGCTTCTCCTGTCCATACCTAATTTGTTCAAAACACCACCAAAATATTTAAAAAAACCAGGAATTTTATTGCAATAGTAAGTACTGCCCCATGGTTTGCAAGCTTTGGGTGAAGTTCTTTGTGAGAGTAAATGAAATGAACATATAGGAAATACTCCAACTTTTTCATTTATTCCATTCATGTAAAAATGGATACACATAAAAGAAAGGCAGGGAAACAATCCTTCATAGCAAAGAAAGCCATCTTGACAAGGGATGGGGAGGGAAAGTCATTACCCTACTGGAATTAACAACTGAAAACATGCAGCCCTTAATCCTGCACTTGAAGCTGGTTGTTGGAATTATCTGTGTTTCAAGGGGTAAGAAAAAGACTATTTCTTTTGATATTTTGGCTGCCATGGCTTCAGTTTCATAAAAAGGAAAGCCATAGCCAGTGGCATTTACTTTAGTATTCACTTTACCAACATGCAGAGGCACTACAGTCCTGATTCAGTTAAACCACTGGGACATATGATTAAAACCAGTTGTGTTCTGAAAAATATTTCAGCAATTATTAACTGTAAATAGCATGTAAAGTCCTACTGAAGTCACTGGAATTTGGGCATGTGCTTACAGATAAACTAAAAGATATTGATATCTGCATGAAGACTTTGATTAGGAAAGGTCTACCTTATGTGTGTTACAAATATGCCTTTTTCTCCTGTCCTCATCATGTCTATCCATATGGTATAGCACTATTTTTTCACTTATTTTTCACAATTTTTCAGGATTCATGAGAACATTTTACAAGGACAAATTTGGATAACAGCTGGAGGCAGATTGTTTTGAGAACTGAGACTGAAATTGGCTGAGGAACTAGATAACAAATGGATGTAATCTATGAGATACTAAAGGCTTGCCTTATTAAAATCCCCCACATTGGCACTGATTTGATAAACACCTTTGTTGGGATATATCACACAGTATATTAAAAATGCTGTTAATGAAAAATGAATATTGTAGTGTCTTTTTGGCAGGCTGCATCAATATGCTCTTTTTAATAATTCCGTTTATTCTTCAAAATATCATTTTTTCCCCTAGCTTGGTTTCCTAAGGAGGGGTTTTTTCCTGAACCTCTGAGGACCTGAGAAGAAGCTGGACATGCTGCTGGGTGGGTTAAGGGGCAGGAGAGATGACTGAATTACTGTATAGGATGGAGAACTATGCAGCATGGGGAGAAGCTGTGTTACTGTGATAGCAGAGACAATTTACGTAGCATATGACTAAACTTGTAGGAAATGGAGCGTACCAGCTGACGTGAGAAGGCTCTTCTCCCCTCTTCCTGCTGCTCCAGCTTTGGCTCTGAAATGATACTGTGAGTTTCAATGCACCAATATGGAAATGATGGTGTATCGAGTTGACCCTATTATTTATGCTTAAAATATAAAAACCGTTTTCTGAGTGCATGTATTATAACTTAAGACATCTCAGAAAGTATAAGAAAATTATAGAGCATGACTGTGAGATTCTCTGCTTACTCATTAACTCTGAAAGTGCATTAGATTAGTTATCTAATGCTAGATAGCCAAAGTATCTAAAACTGAGCCGGTCATAAGAGGTGCTGAACATCCTTTGCATTCAGTATGAACCTCCTCCTAATTGTTCTGAAGATATATTTCCAATGTCAAGCTGTAGGTGTTCAGCTCCAAAACCTGTGGCCTTGGTGTCTTAGCTTTTAGAACTAAAACATGATATGTTTTTCCAAGGTGATACAAAGCACAAAGTATCCTTAACATGTAATTCAGGTGCATTCAGAGGAAAGCGGCTGAAGAAGTAACAAGTATTGCTGTCCATTTGCACTGTAAAACAGAAATAAGAGTTTTGCAGAATTTTTTCTTTTAAGGTGAGAGAACAATACTGGAACTCAGATACATTAGCAGCATGTTCTTGGTCTTTCCGCTGGAAGGAATACTTCACTAAAAATAAAATATGATGTTTTTATTTAAATTTTCTCATTAAAACAACTTGTAAGATTCATAACTGTAAGACGTGAAGTGACCTTAAACATCACCAGCAAAGAACTGTTCAGGAGGTTTTCCATTTTGAGGTACTATAGGATAGTTAAAGTCTTGTTAGGTTCCTGTTTCCTCTCCTTTCCTCTGGAGAGCTTGGATTGGGCAAAATTGAAGAGGTGTTGTTTCTTTCCTTTGTCACTTTCCATGAGGTTTGACAAATCTCTAAAATCAAAGGACATTTTCAGTAATGTTACTAGACAAACATCTGCTGGTTGAGACACCCTTCAACAATTGCAAAGTGCGAGTCACTGTTTATGCATATGCTGAGTGTGGAGCTTTCTCAGGCAGTGTGATAAGCTGAACCGATGACCCCCATTGTGCTCATGATGAAAGGTCTCTCTATGTGTCAGAAGTGAGTGGAATGCTTTGGATGTGCCACTACTGCTCAGGGTGACAACAGGGCATTCTAGATCCAACACATAGGCTGTCCTGCAGGTCAACCCAAAGAACACAGTTGGCTTTCATGAATGACAAAATGCAGGCTGAAACTCTAGAGACCACCAATCACATCAGAAACAGCTGTTGCTGTTAATTTTTTATAGATGTTGCAGATACTCACATTTCGCCCAGGTGACTGAACTGGCTTTCTGCTGTGCTGAAGTAGACCAATGCGGCCTCTGAATGCTTCAGTCAGCACTTAAGGAGGTACATCAATACTACTGGGTTTCTAAATGATATACTAGTTGTCTCTTCTTTCCTTTGGGATAAATAGGAAGAACAGACATGCAGTGTTATAACAATTTTATCGTATGATGGATGCATTTTCAACAGCTTGGAACAGAAGTGCGAGAGAGTGCCTCCAGATATGGCTGTCTGCTTAAAAAATACATCTGTCATAAAAACCATTAATAGTCCATTGCTCCTGACCTTTTCAAGCCCATAAACATTGTCCATTTTTTTTATACCCCTTTTTCTAACAGTAAGACACTGTTATTCTTTCAAGTGGAAATAACACCTTGTTTACACAGTTCAGATGTTAGAAGAGCCAACCCACTCTTCCACAGTTTAGCAACTTAAAGAAAGAGGAGTTGTATAAAAAGGTGTGAAGTTGTCTCTCCTGAATGTGCAAGAAATGTTGATAATCAGTGGCAATTTGTTTCTTAGTTTCTAGAAACAAAAATTTTGCAAACAATTGTCCTGTTTTCAGGTGGGATAGAGTTAATTTTCTTCTTGGTAGCTAGAATAACACCATGTTTTGGATATACTATGGGATTTGGTATGAGAAGTATGATGATAACATACTGATGTTTTCAGTTGTTGCTAAAACCATCAAGGACTTCTCAACTTCCCATGCTTTGCTAGTGTGCAGTTGCACAAGATGCTGGGAGGGAGCCGAGTCAGAGTAATGGATCCACAATTACTGTTTTAGGATTTGAGCTTAGGTTTAGGACTGAGGCCCAAATTGGCCAATGGTATATTCCACACCATGCAATGTCATGCCTAGTATATAGATGAAGGTTGGTGGGAAGTTCACTCCTTTTCCCTCTTTCTGGACTCTCTCTCTCTCTTCTGGGATTGTTGTTTTGGGACTCTCCCTGCTTTGGACTTGTTATCCAGGAATGGGCTGGGCCCTGTTTAATCGGTGGTGAACAGTTGCACTGTGGATCACTCATTTGTGTATTATTATCATTATTATTACCATTATTATTTTCA
>VZTO01006221.1:712-23177 GCA_013400615.1 Syrrhaptes paradoxus | reverse complement strand
TGTAGTGAGGTGGGTGCTGGCCTCTTCTCTAAAGTAACAAGTGGTAGGACAAGAGGAAATGGCCTCAAGTTAGACCAGGGAAGGTTTAGGCTGGATATTAGGAAAAATTTCTTCACTGAAAGAGTGATCAGGCATTGGAACAGGCTGCCCAGGGAAGTGGTGGAGTCACCATCCCTGGAGGTGTGCAAGAAATGGGTAGATGTGGTGCTTAGGGACATGGTTTAGTGAGTTAGGTGGTGTTGAGTTGGACTTGATGATCCTGGAGGTCTTTTCCAACCTTAATGATTCTGTGATTCTATATCTGGTTAGCTCTGTCCATGTTGTGTGTCTTCCGCTGCTTTATCCGAACAAAAATAAAACTAGATTCTAGTTTTATAATAGTCTTAATTTAAAGACAGTTTAGGATGATTGGAAAGTCAAGGTTCACTTACACTGAAGTTCCTGAGTAAGGCGATATAATTTCAGTATGGTTCTTCGAGGAATTGTTTTAGAAAGATCCACACTCCCAAATTCTTCAGTTAGCTGAAGTTTGAGAAGAAATTCAAGACTGTATTATTGATTTATAAATCCATCTGTCAACTAAGATCTCACAAAAGCTTATATTTGGATGCAAAGATTTTACTGCCTTTGAGCTAATAGAATCAACTGCCTGATAAGCAAAGCACTTCTGCTAATATTTGGAGAATAAACTTTGACTGCTGGGCTTATCCCCTATCACTGAAGCAACCCAAAAGATTTTCCAGGGTCTCATTGACTTAACTGGGAATTAAATCAGAACCTGTGCCAAAAGTAAAATGGAAGTAATTCCCCAACATTAAAACAGTGAAACTGCATTGTTAGTGGAGGTGTTGATTTGTCTGGTTTTTATCACTTAAATGTCATAATTATAGGTTACTGGGACGAGCAACTTTGCCACCACAACAAACCAAAAGAATTATCAAAGAATGTCAGTGAAGTATCGCACTCACTGAATCTCATCTGCTATGGGGGAAAAAGATCTGTGAGCAGTGTTTAAGAATTACATAGATCAAGTTTCTGCCAGTGCCTTGGTCACCAGTGTAGTAGTGCACTGCGTGGAGTTTTCCAAGACTCCAGAATGACAAAGAATGAACAGTAACCATTAAGGAACAGCATGTAATTGAGGGAAGTTTGGGAATGATGTTATAGTCATGAAAGGTACTAATTTTAGGTTATGGTTGTTAATGTATTTTCATGATCGATTGCATAAAATCAGCTTCTAACTACCTCGTTATTAAACAATTTGTAATGCACAGGCAAGGGAAGACCAAGCAGTGGTGTCTGCCTTTGTGTTCGGAAGGCTCTTTTCAAAGACTACTGTAAAAAGGTGCTTAAATAAAATTAATTTGCCACATGCAAAAGATTTCTTACCGGGCTGACCAAATTCTTGTCATCCTAATGAGAGGCCGAAAATCTGTTTGCAAAACCAGTCTTGTTGCAAATGTTGCTGCACAGGAAAATAATTGCACCTTTTATCATTAAAATGCGAGCTCCACAGTTCAGGGAAACAGTGCAGAGTTTTGCAGAAGGGAACACAGAGGTCATTTTGTGTGCACGCTCATTAAGGAACGGAATTGCAGCGGAATGTGGGAGGGTAGAGAGTAAAAATTCAAAGCTCCTATGTCTGCAAGAAGACAGAACAGTATGTATGCCAGAGTGACTTAGGATGTACAGACACCATACTGAAATTATTGTAAAAATGTTAAGGATGAAAATTAGTTTTACTGAAGATCACAGTCACTAGAAGTTGTCCGTCAGCTCTTGCCAAACTGATTAGTCAACTGTTATCCTTGAGCATGTATGGGAATGCCTGTTGGACCCATGCTTTATTCAGGCTCCAGTCCAGCAAGACTCCTAAGTATATACACAAGGTTACACAAGTAATTTTGCTGAATTCTGGAGGATGCTGGTTTCAAGGATGAACTGAAGTCAGTAGCCTCACAATGAGATACTTGTCTTGCTGCACGGTCCCAACGAACAGTTCAGATATGCGGTTTAAGGCAAGGAAACACTGCAAATCTGAGGAGGGTCTTGCAGATCTCAGTCTGCCTGGGTGAGTTCTGTTTGCTCTTCAGCAGTGAAACTGCACCATGAGAAACCGTTACTACTGTTGAGAAAGAAACAATTGAGTAATGACATTTGAAACCTGCTCTGTGATTTAAGAAACAAGGAGAGGAAAATCTGCCTCATACAAAGGCATTTATAAGAAATCACTCTGATGTTGGCAAGCAATGGTGGTCTCTTGGGCTTTCTTTCTTACTCTTTTAGTTTCAGGTGCCCATCCTGGGCCTGATCCTGACTGACTGAAATCCATGAGAGTTTTGGAGTAAGGCCAGGGCCTCTCTAATGCTGTATTCAGGCTGCAGGGAACAGAAGTCTTGTGGATATAAGAGAAACACTGAATTTTAAAGACCATGTTGGGATCATTTTCAGTTCCTCAATTTTTTTCAGTAACAACACTGATTTGTTTTTACAGTGTCACAGGCTGGTAGCAGTGCGGGCTGGGGCTGAACCAAAAGTGCTTGTTTTTTCTCCAAAGTGGTGTGTTTGCTCACCTGAATGTGCCACTACTCCCATGGAAATGCAGTACTTAATGCAACTCAAATGTTTACACAGCACTGTTGTAGAGCAGGCAGTAAATTACTTCCCTTATGGATAGGCCTGTGTACTTTCTGCTCACTGCTGTATTAACTGAATATTAATAATTAATGAAAAAAATACATGAAGAATAGTGAAACTGACTTTTAGGATAATATAAGGTACTGGCTGCTTAACAGGCCCTTTCCATCCTGCGTGTACTGCCTTTGCATGCTCCAGTGAAGGCCTTTGTGTGTTCCACAGCAGCCTGTTACCAGACCAGAACACCTGGAGCCAGCTCACTCTGTTCATGGGCAGTTTTTTTATTAATCATATTACACCGAACAAAACTCTAGGGCCTGTATGGGCAATTCCAAGTAACCCTCACCTGATAAACCTTATTCCTGGTTGCTGGCTGTCCTTTGATGAGAGAGTGTTTCAGATGAATTCAGGATGAGCCACACCGTACTTCCTTACAGTGAACAAGAGGAACTCTCGCCACTCCTGGCTCCACCATGCTCTCCTCTCCCTCCTCGCCTTGAGGGGGGAGAACCAGGACCCTTGGTGCAGCTGCCTCCCCACCTCCCAGCTGGGGTGAGCAGTGGGGAGAGTTGAGAGGAGCTGAACCACTGGGTGGCTTGAAGAGCACCGTTGACAGGCAGTGAAAGGAAACAGAGCGAGCACTGAGTAAACTACTATTGAAAAAGCAGCTTTGGGTTGGAAGATGCAAAAGGAATTGCTGAGCAAAGGAGAGCAGGCAGACTTTTGAGGGGTCTCGGAAGCAGCCCATGGGTGCTGAGGAGCACAGATCCAAGCAGTTCCAGCAAACACCATCCCACTTGTCTTCTCAAAGGAGAGGTAAGAGTTTGTGCGTATCAAAGCCAGATGTAATTAGAGTGTATATAGAACACACATACATAGAATGTCTATAATGTTACAGAACATGTTGCAAAAAACCACAACAGAAACTTGAGAATCATTACATTAAATATCAGATTAAAAGGAGTCTGTCATTTTAAATATTTTCTTCTCTGTCTTTTTCCAGGACAAAAAAATGCACATAGGCATTTAGCTTGAGTTGAAAACTAACAGTGCAACTCTTCTGACCAGGACCACTACAACTTCCCCTAATTACCTCAGGTTTGTATAATTGCTGAACTAATTTGTTTCATTCATGGCATCTCAAGTTTTGTAAAGAACATAGAGCTCACCTCTTCCACCTCTACTCATCTTTAAATAAGATTGCACAAAAAATCAGTTTATAGCACCATGGCTAAAAGCAGAATCAGGCTGGTAAGCTCTGTTTCCAGGCTGGCATGCACAAACTCTTAATCTAATATCTGATAAGGCCCATAAACAGCTGGATTACTGTGATCCTGTGATCAGGCTGACAGAATCAGCCTGATTCTGACCTCACACAAGTGCAAAAGAATTTCTGACTTTGTCCCTGTAGGCTGCGTGCAGGTCTCTGGATAATACTTAAACCATGAATACAGTTCAAGGTTATCATTTCACATTAACAAGGGTTGGCTGAGAGAGTAATCTAAAGTAACTAATTAAGAATTACAATGGGAGCCCATCGTAGTGAAGTCATGGAATTTTCTGCACTAAACCTCTCGGTTTGAGTCTGAAGGGCTTTGATGTTGGAGCAGGATTGCAAGCTTGAGTCCTGTGGGAAGAGGCTCACAAGGATCACTAGTTTGCATTGAAACAACTTGGCAGCTTTCATTCTCTCCTCTACAAGCAGGATTTCACTGCAGCCAAGTTTGCCATAAATGGGTTCCACAGAATTAATTACTGGGTCTAAAAATTGTTCGATTACCTTTTTCCTAATGTTCTGAGATTGCTCACAGGATGTGAGTTTGAATCCATCTGGGTACTGCATGCATAGCATTGCATTTTTTCTCAAGGAAGGAACAACCAGGTTACCAGAAAAACAAGAAGATAACATAAATTCACATTTAAATCCTGCAATGTACTTCTCAGTGTGAGTTCTACTATTTTTTTTCAAAGAATACTCATTACAGAAACAAATCATTAATTGTAGTTGCTGCAATTGTTTTTCCCATGCATTAAACATTTAAACGAAAATGTTAGACTTGAAGTTAAAAAACTCAATCTTGGAATTATACAGGCATGGTAAGAATCAGTGGTTAGAGATTTTAGAGCCAGGAGAGATCATTTTTATTATCCGCCTTGTCTAACATGAAACTTAGCTTGTCAGTTTGGAATTCCAGTAACTTTTGTTTAGGGTTTTGTTTGAGTTAGATTGCCCTGCTGAAATTTAACACCTGCAAAAGCAAACAAAACTTTTTCTTACTTCTTTTAAGCCATTGTTTACTCACTTTGCTGTCTGGTGGCATTTGAAATACAATATTTAATTGTTGCTTGAAGCACAGAAAAAGAGATCGTTTCAAATACTACACATTGGCAACCACGGGGAAAATGGTGGCCGTTATCTTACTTGAAGCAACACTATTATTTCAAAAGTCCTTAGCACTGCAGTAATGATATTGCATGCTGCATTTGAAGATAATTCATGTGAAGAGGGAGGGGGGGGTTTACATTCCTTTTTTTTAAAATAAGGGTGCAGACTGAACTCTGAGACAAGAAGGAACTTTGTGCAAGAGTCTGTGCTGTTATCTAAAGAATATTGTTTGTTATCTCTGGATTCGTACAACACAGTGATGAGTGGGCAGTTATTTCAGGTGACAGGGGTGGAGGGTATTGAGAGCAATGCAGGGAAGGAGCACATTTAGATACCAGGAAAGATATTACAGTAGAAAATTATTCCTTACTGTGACATTGCTCACTTATGGGAGAGCCTCCTAAAGGGATCCGGGGAGCTCCCATCAAGTTGAACACAGCTGGAAAAAATGCTGTGTTGCTAGAACTGGCTGTGGAGAGAAACAGCGTGGGTGAAGCGCTTTCATTAGTCCTGTCCACGTTGCTTTCTGGGAGCACCTTAGGTGCAGCTCTCCAGGATGCCCGGGAACCCTCCCAGGCACATCTGCATGGTGGAGGGTCCCAGCCTGTCAGACTGGCAGCTTTCTTTGCAGGCATGTCCAGATGTTACTCCACCCCGTGAATCAGCTGCACCTGCATGCCCTGTTTTGTTGCAATCTCTAAGGCCCTTTTTCCCGGTATGGCCTATACATGTTACACATGTATGCACAACAGCCCTTGTTGTAACAACATCCCAAGCGCTAACAGCACTTGGCCTTAAAACTGGACTCTGCAAAAACCCATAGCTGAGATTGTACTTTCACCTCATTCTCCACCTGCCCTGGCAGGCAGACTGCAGTCAGGGAGAGCAACACAGAGCAACCCACTTTCTCAGAGGAAAATGCCACATGTAACAGCAAAACATGTCTTAGGGACAATATGGTTCACCCGTGTCTACAAGGTGTCTCCAGCTTTTCTGCTCCTGGTCTCTCTCAGATCCAGGATCGAGCTGGGGATGGCTTTGGAGATAACCAGAGGCAAGTCTATGAAGGTCTCTAATGGGCCTATGTTTATGCTAAACCACTCAAAACAAAGTCCACAAGGCCAAATGACATAGTGGGGAAACCAGACAAACTTCTTGGATACAAAAATTCTACTTCATGCCTGATTGCTGCAACAACATTTTTACCACTCCAAGATAATTAAACATACTGAACAGTTAGCTCATGAACTGTCAGCTCTGGAGTCACCAGATCCTCACCCTCAACTGATATCAACTGGAGGAACACAACACCCTGCTTCTGGAGTCCAGCAGCACCTCACCCATCTCCTCCCACACTGTAAGCACTGGAAGGTTGAAACAGAGTGGTGGACCAATAAATCTGGCTCCAAAGGCGTTGCTAGCATTTGCTGACAGGTCACACAGATGAAACCATGGCACAGAAGGTGATTGTAAGGTTACATGTTATGTGTAACCAAGTAGATTTTCCACCTCATCTTACATTTGCCTTTTATTGAAAGAGACCAAAGAGTTCATCATGCCACCTATAAAATATTATTAGCTTCTTAGTAAGTAAAACACTGAGCTGAGCCGTGTTCTACCTGAGATCAAATCAAACCTGTGTGAAATCCTAGTTACATCTGAAGCGGCACGTTAGCTCTGTTTTGAAGGCTCCAGTGGTACTCAGTTAGTACTTAGGTCCTGAGTTAGTTGCTGCAAACAGGTGAAATTCTCCTGCTATTTTAAAGGTAGCATGATTATATTATTTTCCAAAGTGTTTTGAAGAGTTGCTAGCCAACACACTACAAGACTTGCTGTTTATCTTTGGTGTCATGCGTCAGAGGTAATTACTTCACAAACTAGGTGTGTCATTGGGAAGCACTGAAAACTCCCTTTGTTTCGGGTCACCTGCATGCCTCAGTGTGGCAGGTGAGCAGGAATCAACCCGATCCCCTTCTCCTCCAGAGAGGCCTCACAGAAGTTATTTGGTTTGGTAGCCTCTTTGTTTCTGAGTTACTGGCTTTAAGGCAGCTGAGGCTGATTAGATAAGGTGACTGTGTATCTGCATCCTTGACATAAAATGGATTTAGTTTGCCCTCAGCGTTTAGTGGGGTTGTTGAAAACTAATTAAGGATATATGTAGCCATTTGTAAGTTGTGTATGAGCTGTTTGCTGTGAAACACAAATAGCTTTTTCTCATGAATGAATATTTAATTGAGGTGCAGTTCCAGGTAAACCCTTGCAAAATATCAGAGTTAAAATTCAAGTCTGGTGAAAGTAGGCAGTGTTCTGCTTTGTTTAGCAATGTCACCGTGCTTATACCTGCCTTGTATTTGGTCTTGCATCTTTATCAGTGCCCGCCTGTTTTCAGCATTATTGTGTTATCACAGAGCAAACAGAGGATTTCCCAAGAGATAGGTGGATTCTTGTACTTCAGACTCCAGCTTAGTGTCTTACTCATTATATATTAAGGTCAAAATTATCCTCCTTCATTTGCAAGAGAAGTCTCCATTGTATATTCTCTTCTAATTCAACACCGGGAGTTCCCTGGGCAGCCTGTGCTGCTGTTGGGCAGCTGCGATCTGAGTGGAGTGGATGTAACTTTAGCTCCTCATGGCACTTGGAAAGTTCTTGTCTGCAGCAGAGGCAAGTGATGCAGAACAGGAGGGCTAATGTATGACCAATAATAAACAGCAAGGCAAATATTGCATATTTTCTTGCTATTGAATGCAATCTACGAACCCCTACAAAATAAACCTGATCTGCAGTGTTTGAAGTGGGAGAGGCCTTGTGTAGAGCACTTAAATGAGGCTAGGCAAAATATGGGAAGATAATCTGAAAGACACTACTGAGTGGAAAAATAGGCTAGAGTGATATTTGGGACCTTCTGAACTTTGCTTAGTAACCTCTGCATCAAGCAATTCTTTCTGTTTCAATTTGGGAAAAATGAGAGAAAATGGTCTTTTATTTTGACAGCTGGCACCAAACTGCCCAGTAATGCACAGGGTATGGTTACTGACTTAGCCGAGGCAAGAGCCATGCTAGATGTTTTATCTTGGNGGGCAAATATTGCATATTTTCTTGCTATTGGATGCATGCTACGAACCACTACAAAATAAACCTGATCTGCAGTGTTTGAAGTGGGAGAGGCCTTGTTGTGTAGAGCACTTAAATGAGGCTAGGCAAAATATGGGAAGATAATCTGAAAGACACTGCTGAGTGGAAAAATAGGCTAGAGTGATATTTGGGACCTTCTGAACTTTGTTTAGTAACTTCTGCATCAAGCAATTCTTTCTGTTTCAATTTGGGAAAAATGAGAGAAAATGGTCTTTTATTTTGACAGCTGGCACCAAACTGCCCAGTAATGCACAGGGTATGGTTACTGACTTAGCCGAGGCAAGAGCCATGCTAGATGTTTTATCTTGGCTTGGGATTTAACTGCAAATTGCGTTATACATAGTGCATCTTCTGAAATTGAATGAGAAATGTAAGTACCAGTAAACAACATTCACAACTTATACTGGAAGAGCACTTGGGCATGGAGAGAACTGGACAGGAGGTAGAATCACTGTCATTCAGTCTTGAGACTGGGAATTAAGGCCTTTCTAACGTTATGGGCTTGATTTGAGAATCACCAGGTGAGACTCAAAAGTATAGTTTATGCTGAAAGTCAAACAACGTGGTCCTTCTGATCTTAAAAGGTGTGAGTCAGCATCATATCACAGGAAAAGAAAATGTACTCTATGCCCCTTAATTGTACATTGAACTCTGCACTCTTAGCCCTGACATTCTGAATTTTGGCACTCTTAGTTAAGTTGAAATAGCTTATTATTTGGTTTTTTTAACCCTTACAGCCTCATTGCCACACTGAGAGCAATACAAATGTCAACAGTATATGTAATTATAAAACAACTTGGAGTAAAAAAACTCCTGTACATAGTCTGATTAATTATTTTTCCCTCTATCAACCAGTGGGCATTTATTTTGCCTCCACCTTCCTTACTACTCACACCTGCTTTAAGCACACATCTGTGCTCCATTTATGAAGCACATGAAGTAAGTTAACATTATTTGACCTGCTGTTTTTGTTAAGACTGTCTTTATACACCTCTAGTTTGATGTTAGAAAAAAAACAAAAACAAAAACAAAACTAAAAGAGGCTGTCCCTGTAGAAAGAGTTTAGACTTGCAGGGAGTATTTGCAGTATATGGCACTCAGCTCTGCTTTTAATCAGACTCCAAATAAAAAAGCACAAAGGAGAATATCAAGGTGGAATAAAGATTACTTAACCACGGGAACTCCCTTCCTCTTTCCTTTCTTATCATACTCATTAAGATCACAATTTCATTTTGAGACGTAAAAGCTGCATTGCCCCTAGTTTCCATTTGCTTTGAGCCTTGGACAAACATGGCTGGATTTACACGTGTGGTATAGCCTCCACAAATTCAGTATCTCATGAACTTCATTCGTCATTTTACACTTTTTTATACAATGCTTTCTGACATGATTTTTTTAATTCGATAGATTTAGAAAACTCTCAGTGCTTTTTCTATTTGTTTATTTTTGTTGGTAAGATCAATAATTCATTGTGGATTTCAATTACAGAGAAGATTACCATAGATTTTCCTTCCCTAATCGCATGCATGTTTAAACCTGCCTTTATAAAGGTATGTATGTAGGTAATATTTTACCTATATTTAACCTATCACTAACTCTTGCCTTCCCCATCCATTCCAAGTAATTTCTCAGTCTCAACATACTCAAAATGTAAATACCAAATTAAGTTTTTGTTTCAGTCCAAAAGAAGACGTTATTGCACCCTTTGCATCAGTCCCTCTGAAAGCTTCCTGTGGAAGATGAGTGAAGAATGTGTTACTAGAGTTGTTACTATGATGACTCTTACGGGAACCGAGAGCAAACTGGCCTTGGGACGTTTCAGAATTTTTGCTGAGGAGAAGAAACATATCTATAATCTTCCTTTAAGCTTTTCTCTCTTTTTATGATGGGTAAGAACAAACCAGATAAAAGCCTGAAGTTTCGTCTGCTTCTTTTTCCTTCTAGCTGTATTTTAAAATAATGTTTTATATTATATATACATTTATATATAATATATATATTTATATAGACATTATATATATATTTAATTATATATGTTTCTTCATAACCTAGCATGTCCCCACAGGGCTGCATGAAAGTCATATAATCCCAAGAAACACTTGGAGCTGCAACTGGAAAATAAAATTAATACAAAGATAAGGGTCATCCAGTATGTAACTATTGGATCATCTACTGAGGTTTATTTACAGATCTGAGCCCACCTGACAATTTGTAAGTACAAAATAAACTTGTGGGAACCTATGCTTACTGGAAAAAAAAAAAACCAAACCAACATCAACTAAACTTGGCAGCGGCTTCTCTTTTAGGAACAACCAAAACTGAGGCATAAACTCTGTGCTCTTTTACCTTGTGTATCCCCTTCAAAAGAACTCTAAATGTCAATAGATGCTGGTCCGCTATGACTTGAATTCATTGAGTTTGCAGTAAGCTCAGTGTGGGCTGTGGGGAAGCAGCTCTCAGTGTAGACAGAACTAGAACTCTCCAGGTCCTTGGCCACTCTTCCTGAAGTCGGGCATTTCAGGAATTATAATGCCAAAATTTCAAAAACTGCAATGGCAAATAAGCTGCCTATTCAGTCATGCACAATTAAAAAAAAATCTATTGTCAATAGTACTGTATGGTTCTTTTTCCTCCTACAGCTCTTCCAATTGACAAAGAAAATCACCCTCTTGACTGTCCTAGATGGGAGAAAATCTCATTAAATCCATACAACACAGCGCAGAACATGGCATCCTTTAACTCCTATACTGAATGTCCTTTCTTTTAACTGCTATACTAAATACAGTCTGTGAGTTGTCAAGAGCACAGAGTTAGATGCTATAGATTTCCAGTTAGTGAAAAAGCCCCAGAGTAAAGCTGCAGACAAACCACCAGAGTTGCTGCAAAACTCTTCCAGCCATGCCTTGCCAGAAATCCTAAACCTCGATGACGCCTTCTATATGGAGAAAAAAGGACTTCAGGTCTGCCTCTTGTTGAGACTATTAATTTTGTGTGAGTGACCAAGAAGGGTGTTTTTAGGGCACAAGATTCCATATTTCCCAGTTCTGGGATGATCCAGCTTAGGAGGTTTTATGTTGACTAAAAATTGTCTGGCACCAAGGCTGTTAAGCAAAAGCCTCTTTATAGTGATAGGACTTGCTTGAACAAATCCTGCCAAATGCTTGGAATTCATAATTTTTTTTACATCAAGTTGGAATGTTATTACAGATAAAAGTAGAACAGGAAAATGAAACGGGTCTTTAAAAGAGGGAAGGCAGGCTTGATGAGGATGACATAGTTTGGTTAGGGGTCGGTAAGGTACAGGAACTGTTACAGAGAAGAAAACAGAAACTGGTTTGTGCTACTGACCTGCTGAGCAATCAAGATGTTTTCATCACCTCCTCTGCCTTAGTAATTCCTGTAAATTGTTAGTAATGCTATCCTCTTAATCAAGCAGGTTAAGTGCTGGATGAGAGCAGATCTTAATCCTGTAACTTAAAGGCTTCATCTTGATTTGGGTCTAATGCTTAATTGTGAGGTCTGACTGAAGATGCTGAAGTTAGGGTGGCTATAAAAGCTTTCTCTTGTTTCGCTAATGCCTAAATCTAGAAATAATCAAATTCCATATATTTTTCATGTGAAAATTTCCCTGCGTCCTACATTTGTATCTGTTTTTTCATATTTGTATTTCTGCCCCAGACTGTCTTGATGGGGGTTCATTGTTTTTTGTCTATTTCATGCCAGCTACCATGTTTCCTTGCTCAAACTCCAAAGGGGATTCAGTCCGTAAGCATTCACAGGTGATGCTTATCAGTATTGCACATGGTGCCCATGCTCCAAAACTCAATATACTGACTGTCAGGATACCCTCAGGAAAACAGGAGAACTAAGGGCTTTCACCTCTCCCTCTGGAGGAGAGAGGAGCTAGACTGGTTTGTGCCTGCAAAGGATTGAGTAGTAGGCTTCTGTATAAAAGGGAAGAAGGGGCTGGGATTATATACTTTTCCATACTTTTGGGGGTGAGGTGAGGAAAAAAACATAAAGGAAGGAGTTCAGGTATAGAAGAGGGTTTCATATTGTTACAAGGACACCTTGCTACCCCGCCTAATCGAGTATTTAATAAGGCACTGTGCTCTGCAGGCAAGAGGGTTTGAAAACGCACCTAGCAGAAGGCAAAACCCCAAGAAGGAGGCGAAGGGTCTCTAACATATGCTCCAAGCTAGAAATTGTTCTGGTTCTTTCCAGAGAAGATGGTTGTGCTGTGTAAGTTCAGTGTGTTCATGGTGGTTGGTTATGGGTGGAGCAGTGTTGAGTAAGCTGGTAGTTATGGATACCATTGAGGTATCTACCTTTCCCCATGTATTGCAGGTGATTGTGGGAGAATGGCACAAGGTTATGGGCTGGGGCAAACAGGAACCTAAAGATTGTATGTTGTCACACTTAACTATTAGTCACCTAAATTCCTTTTGCCTCTAGGTCTGTGTGGTTAGGAAGCAATGGTAAGTGTAAAAAAATAATCTGGAATTTAAGCTTGGATATTTAAGTAACAGATGGAAACAAATACTTACCTGACTGATTCAAGAAATTGAAGAGATTATGATGGTCTGAGCTCATCCTGAGCTATGGACAGGAAAGGATTTTGGGACTGGCAATCTCCCAGGATAGAAATGGTCTTCCCATTAGATCTGTGCAGTACCCTGTTTTTAGGGTATGCAGACACACACTTGTTTTGGCTTTTCTTCTTTCAATCACAGACAACATCTGGATTTTAAGACTAAGGAATAACAATATCTCATCTCTATCCCTTTCAAACCCTGTAAAAAAATCCATAAATGCCACTTAGGGTTGTGAGTGAGAGCTGCAAAAGCTGAGCTCTTACAGCAGTCCTTACGTGGAACACTGGTTCCTTGTGCTTGGCAGCCTACCCAAAACACTGTCTGTGATGATCTGGTCTGGTCCAGCTCCAGGGTCATCTGACTGAATAAGGCATGAATCCCAGCATAGATTTATTGTGTAACAGAAGAGCATAGAAAGTCTCCTCACAAGTCATATTTTGTTAAATTACCCTGATCCAAGTAAATCTCAGTGGAATTGTTTCATCTGAAAATGGAGGCTATATCTGTTTCCCAAAGATGTCTGACCCCATGACCCTTTTCTTAGAAGCTGTTAAGCTTAGCCTATTTCTTCTCACCTGCTGTTGCAAGCCACCACCCCCATGGCTCCATTTAGATGGTGAAGCCTCCTCTAATCCCTGAGGATCATGCAACAGGAAAGGAATTTAACCGTTAATTCTCTCAGACTCCGACTCAGCTCCCCTCCCCTTTGTCCCACAGATGTGACGCAGTAACAATTGTTTTATTGTCCTGTGGCACTACCGACTGCTGCCTAGAGGACTCTATGATGGAAGATGCCATTTGGATCTCCTCCAAGGCAGGACCTGTATAGTTAGGGCTGTCCTTTTTGTTATCATCCCTTGATATTTCCCAGGCTCTCTTCTGCCCTATGTATTTTCCATTTAGCGGGTTTTTATTTGCCTTGTCCTGTGCCTTTTCTGACCAAAGTCAGACGCTGCTTGAAGTGGGGATGTTGTAGACAGCAACTCGAGTACAGGCTGTGCAATGTCCTTAACCTTACAGCTCAGCGACATGCCATTGCCAGCACAGCGGAAGAGCTGTGTCCTACGGGCCGTTGCCCATGACTATGTAAATACAATGTGTTCTCACGAGCAGCTAAGCACAGAGATGCTGTGGGAGGCCCCGCAGCTCCTGCAGAGCTGGCAGACACTTGATCTGCAGAAGTGCATTCAGGGATGAGGAGGGAGAAGAAACAACACAGACTTTGTCATCTTTGTATGCCTACAAATTGTTAGGCTACTTGCATGATATTTTTTCATCTTGATGAAAGCTCAGAGACACAAAGGTATACTCTTTGTTTTATAGTTTCTGAGCTTAGATGGATTTTCAGGCTTTGCTCTCTCGCTGCCTCTGCTGAAAACGTGCTTTAATACACAAAGCAATCGTGTGTTTTGTTAAATATTCACATCTCTCGACTTTGCATTTCAAGAAACACACCGGCGATCACATACTAGCGACAGAACACAAGAAGCGCCCAAGCCCATCCTCACAAGGATCAGCAGCTCATCCACCGTTCCCCGGGCCGGAGCGAGGCCGGGCCGGGGACTCGCTGAGCCCGTGCACCTCAGACTCCTCTCCTTCCCGAACCCGGACACCTTCCCCGAGCCATTTGCCAGCTTGGGAAACACCGTCCCCGCCGTGCCGCCGCGGGCGGGGCCGTGCCCACTGGGCCCGCGGCGCGGCTCGCGGCAGCCGGGGCAGGTGCGGGCGCGGCGGCGGGACGCGCCCCAGCAGCCATGTTGCGGTGGGCAGAGCGGCGGGGCGCGGCGCTGGGGGTGAGGGTCTCCCCACGGGAGATCTTGGGTGGGGGGCACAGAATAGAGGCGGGACACGGAGATCCCGCCGCGGCTCGGCTATGCCCAGAGGGTTACCAGGGCGGCGCCACCTCCGCCCACCGGCACCTGTTGCCCAGTGGTTCGCGGGCGGCCCCACCCGCTTGTTACCCCGCGGGGGCTGGCTGGAGGCTCCGGCCCCAAGTTCCTCCTGCGCCCCGGGAGCGTCGAAGCGAGGCGGGGGGCGGGCGGGCACCCTGCGGGTGGGCGAGGAGAGCGCCGGGGGGGAGCGGCGGGTAATGGCCGGCGGCGGTGAGTCACCGCCCGGCCCCACCTGCGTACTTAACCGCCGCCGGGCGGCCGGCGCCGCACTCGTGGGCTGTGCTGCTGCTGTGGCCGGGAGCGGCTCCTTCCTCCTTCTCCTCCTCTTCCTCCTCCTCCTCCTCCCAGGGCGCTTGGCTGAGGCGAGGCAGCTGCTGTATGAACGCTTGTCTCGGGAGTAGGAGAAGCACCAGCAGCCTTCAAGATGCNTAACTATTAGTCACCTAAATTCCTTTTGCCTCTAGGTCTGTGTGGTTAGGAAGCAATGGTAAGTGTAAAAAAATAATCTGGAATTTAAGCTTGGATATTTAAGTAACAGATGGAAACAAATACTTACCTGACTGATTCAAGAAATTGAAGAGATTATGATGGTCTGAGCTCATCCTGAGCTATGGACAGGAAAGGATTTTGGGACTGGCAATCTCCCAGGATAGAAATGGTCTTCCCATTAGATCTGTGCAGTACCCTGTTTTTAGGGTATGCAGACACACACTTGTTTTGGCTTTTCTTCTTCCAATCACAGACAACATCTGGATTTTAAGACTAAGGAATAACAATATCTCATCTCTATCCCTTTCAAACCCTGTAAAAAAAATCCATAAATGCCACTTAGGGTTGTGAGTGAGAGCTGCAAAAGCTGAGCTCTTACAGCAGTCCTTACGTGGAACACTGGTTCCCTGTGCTTGGCAGCCTACCCAAAACACTGTCTGTGATGATCTGGTCTGGTCCAGCTCCAGGGTCATCTGACTGAATAAGGCATGAATCCCAGCATAAATTTATTGTGTAACAGAAGAGCATAGAAAGTCTCCTCACAAGTCATATTTTGTTAAATTACCCTGATCCAAGTAAATCTCAGTGGAATTGTTTCATCTGAAAATGGAGGCTATATCTGTTTCCCAAAGATGTCTGACCCCATGACCCTTTTCTTAGAAGCTGTTAAGCTTAGCCTATTTCTTCTCACCTGCTGTTGCAAGCCACCACCCCCATGGCTCCATTTAGATGGTGAAGCCTCCTCTAATCCCTGAGGATCATGCAACAGGAAAGGAATTTAACCGTTAATTCTCTCAGACTCCGACTCAGCTCCCCTCCCCTTTGTCCCACAGATGTGACGCAGTAACAATTGTTTTATTGTCCTGTGGCACTACCGACTGCTGCCTAGAGGACTCTATGATGGAAGATGCCATTTGGATCTCCTCCAAGGCAGGACCTGTATAGTTAGGGCTGTCCTTTTTGTTATCATCCCTTGATATTTCCCAGGCTCTCTTCTGCCCTATGTATTTTCCATTTAGCGGGTTTTTATTTGCCTTGTCCTGTGCCTTTTCTGACCAAAGTCAGACGCTGCTTGAAGTGGGGATGTTGTAGACAGCAACTCGAGTACAGGCTGTGCAATGTCCTTAACCTTACAGCTCAGCGACATGCCATTGCCAGCACAGCGGAAGAGCTGTGTCCTACGGGCCGTTGCCCATGACTATGTAAATACAATGTGTTCTCACGAGCAGCTAAGCACAGAGATGCTGTGGGAGGCCCCGCAGCTCCTGCAGAGCTGGCAGACACTTGATCTGCAGAAGTGCATTCAGGGATGAGGAGGGAGAAGAAACAACACAGACTTTGTCATCTTTGTATGCCTACAAATTGTTAGGCTACTTGCATGATATTTTTTCATCTTGATGAAAGCTCAGAGACACAGAGGTATACTCTTTGTTTTATAGTTTCGGAGCTTAGATGGATTTTCAGGCTTTGCTCTCTCGCTGCCTCTGCTGAAAACGTGCTTTAATACACAAAGCAATCGTGTGTTTTGTTAAATATTCACATCTCTCGACTTTGCATTTCAAGAAACACACCGGCGATCACATACTAGCGACAGAACACAAGAAGCGCCCAAGCCCATCCTCACAAGGATCAGCAGCTCATCCACCGTTCCCCGGGCCGGAGCGAGGCCGGGCCGGGGACTCGCTGAGCCCGTGCACCTCAGACTCCTCTCCTTCCCGAACCCGGACACCTTCCCCGAGCCATTTGCCAGCTTGGGAAACACCGTCCCCGCCGTGCCGCCGCGGGCGGGGCCGTGCCCACTGGGCCCGCGGCGCGGCTCGCGGCAGCCGGGGCAGGTGCGGGCGCGGCGGCGGGACGCGCCCCAGCAGCCATGTTGCGGTGGGCAGAGCGGCGGGGCGCGGCGCTGGGGGTGAGGGTCTCCCCACGGGAGATCTTGGGTGGGGGGCACAGAATAGAGGCGGGACACGGAGATCCCGCCGCGGCTCGGCTATGCCCAGAGGGTTACCAGGGCGGCGCCACCTCCGCCCACCGGCACCTGTTGCCCAGTGGTTCGCGGGCGGCCCCACCCGCTTGTTACCCCGCGGGGGCTGGCTGGAGGCTCCGGCCCCAAGTTCCTCCTGCGCCCCGGGAGCGTCGAAGCGAGGCGGGGGGCGGGCGGGCACCCTGCGGGTGGGCGAGGAGAGCGCCGGGGGGGAGCGGCGGGTAATGGCCGGCGGCGGTGAGTCACCGCCCGGCCCCACCTGCGTACTTAACCGCCGCCGGGCGGCCGGCGCCGCACTCGTGGGCTGTGCTGCTGCTGTGGCCGGGAGCGGCTCCTTCCTCCTTCTCCTCCTCTTCCTCCTCCTCCTCCCAGGGCGCTTGGCTGAGGCGAGGTAGCTGCTGTATGAACGCTTGTCTCGGGAGTAGGAGAAGCACCAGCAGCCTTCAAGATGCCGAAACCGGTAGGTGGGGTACGGGGGAAGGGGGATGAGCTGTGCTCGGGCTCGCCCAGCGCTGGCCCCTGTGGCGGGGGCTCTTCCCAGGGCTGAGCCGCAGTCCCCGCCGCGGGGGCGGCCCGAGCTCCCCGTGCCGGGAGGGACCTTTTCGGCTCGGGCAGCTGCAGAAGTTCTCAGCGCAGGGAGGGAGCCGCGGGCACCCCCAGCCCCTCGCTCGCCCCCGGGTTCCCACGGGCGCTCCAGACCCGCACGAGTGGTGGCTTGCATGGGGAGGAGGAGCTCGCGCGGTTTGCGCGGGACGGGGGCGCGCGGAGCGGGCGGAGGGTGCGCCGCGGGGAGAGGGGACGGAGCCCCTGGAGCTGGGCTGGGACGGGGTCAGGGGCGGAGTGCTCGGTCTGCTTCAGACCTCCCGAGCGGCTCTGGAAAGAGCAGGTTTAGCGACACTCCTACCTAACAGCGATGGCAAGTGTGTACCGGCTTCCACGGAGGATTTGCGTTGCGTGTGTATTGATCTACAGGAAACGGGTATTCCTCTGTAAACACAGGAGAAAATTGCTTCCCCCCCTCGCTTTGTGATCTAGAAGCGAAATGCCAGGGGCTCTTAAAGCAGTTAGTCCTTAACAGTCATTACCGAAAACCTGTTTCTTATTTTTGAATTTTTTTTTTTAATTTAACAAACTTGGCAGTCTTTTTCATCCTTCCTTTTTTTCTTGACACCTTCTCCTCGATTTTTCTAGTGGGGTTTTTTTGCTTATTTTGAAGTCTGCTACTTTTCTGCGAGTTAGAAACAACGATTCCCTTGAGGAACTAACTGCCTGTTGCAGAGCTGTGAGCAGTCATTGGAGGAGACGCACTTTTGAACTCAGAAGAGCGTAATCAGGACAGATGGGTGTTGCTATCTATTTTCAATAGAGGCAATATTTATTGAAATGCAGTGCAGTGGAGGACTTATCTGAGTATTAGCTACAGCCTGTGAAATGGGAGTAAACAAACTTATCTTTATGGTAATAAGCAATTGATGTTTTTACACTGAAGTTAGTTTAACGTTTCCCCCCCCCCCCCCCCCCCAAAAAAAAAAGAGTGCTTAAGTTAACTTATGTTGCAGTTTCTGTAAACCTACAAAAAAAGTGCTCAATCCTTTTGGAACTGATAAATCTTGTATTTCATCAGTAGGAGGTGATACATTGCTGTATACTGAAAGGACTCTTTTGCAAGCAAGGGAAAAAATACGTAATTTTCAAAGCATGGATATAAAAGGTTGTGTGTGAATAATCTCACTCTGCCTTATTAGCCATTTACTAATTACAGAGTGCTTTCTTGAAATATCCTGGTCAGAATAATCTGAAATCCTGGTTTAGGACTAAGACGTACTGGAAGCCATGGATAGATGTGGAAAAACTCTTTAATTGCTTTAAAAAAAAAAAAAAACAAACAAACACAGTCGTGTCCATTCTGTTACCTGGCATGGCCATGTTTGTATTCCCTCCTAGGTGGTGATTTTTGTTTGTTTCTTGGCTGTCTAGCCAGTTAATAACAAAGGTGGATGGTGCAAACCACCTTCTGCTGGGGAAGGACAGTGGCACTCTAATGCTTTCTGAGATGTGACCTACTGGCTGGGATTCATGGACAGGACTCTGTGTCAATAGTTTGTACGATATAAGCACTTTTTTTTTAGTCTGATCTTCAGAAAAGAGGAATTTTGCAGAGGTTATTTTGAAAAAGCACACTGTTTGCTCTGCCTGCTTCAGACTGAGGCTGGATTTGAATCCTTCCCAACCCAGCTCATTTGGCCTTAATACTTTAAAAAAGGATTCCCATCAGTTTGAAGGGAGCAGGGTGAGAGGATGTAAAGCTGTCACCCCAGAGGCAGAACTGTGCTCAGGATGAACATGACAGCATCCTTTGGCATAGGAACAATAGCATAAACTCTTAGGGTGTACAGGGAGGCAGTTTTAGTTTCTTAGCACATGAGTGCTAAGTACTTATTACCTACGCTTGTTTGCATGTGTCTTGTCTGCTTGGCGTAAGTATGCATGATGTTGCTTGGCAGGTTTTGTGCTGCTCTGGGTGAAGTTTGACAAACTGGTCATCTGTTGTCATCTTTACTTGTAAACAAAAGCAAAACTTTGGTGCTGTCCCTCTGCCTTGCCCCCCCCCCCCCAAAGGAAGCTTTTGTTTTAACAAAAATATGCAAGTACACACAAAGCTTACAGACAGTGTTTGGAATTTATTCTTCTCTAATAAACAAATAGTTAGTCCATTAACACCAGTGTTACTGATTATGTGTTTTCATTGAGTGTCGAAGTCCGAGAAAGCCAACTGTATTCCATGTTCTGTGGTAACATTTACTCATAACTAGATGGATCTGATGCGTGCCTACTGTGCTTAAAATCAATTTTAGCAACAATCTGGAAAATAGTTCAGGAATAAATGTATTTGTTAATATAGGCAAGTGTTAATTTATAATTTAACACAGGCATTCTGCCATGTGTAACAGTTATAAAATACCAGAATCTCTTACTCCGAGGTAAGCTGTAGATATGTAACTTCCTGTACCCAGTGCATAAGGGTTTACTGCTGGGAGTTCATCAGCAGTTCAGATATGTAATTTCCATTTAGTCTATATGTACAGAGGTTCATTAGGTTTCACAGGTGGTGCTTTACTATGTAAGGAAAGGCAGGAGATGTCATCTTGTCCAAATCTTGCTGTGTTCCCTGAAAACAGGTGAAACACTCAATAACCTTACTTGTTCAGCCTCGCATCTTTTCATTACCGGAGTGTCTGTCTGCTCTCTGCGTTTTTCCTAGATGCATGGTACCAATTTATTTTGTTTGACTCATTGAGTGCATGGTGAATTGTGTCCTTTTGCAAAACAAACCAATCTAATAAATTGTGGTTAGACCAGCATGGCTGTGGGCTAATGAACATTACTTACAGAGAAGGAAACATGATCTCTGTTCTATAGACCTGTTAATTTGATCTGACCTACCAGCAATTCTCTGTTACCTAATTGAAGGTGGATTTTGAAGGGAGCTCTTGGGGGGGGGGAAAAAAAACAAACCCTAAAGTTTCACAAGAAATGAAATCAGCTTTGCAGTAGAGCATTTGATGTAGTGCCACAAAATAACTTTTTAATACTTGTGTGCATGGATATAAAACTGTGTAAAGAGAGGACAGCAGTAAAAGAAGTCTAACAGCTTCTGGTGCTAAAGAGAAAATACAAGTGAATAATATCAAAAGGCGCCATTTTTTAGTACCTTTGCTAATGACCTGTGGTCAGAAAGCTGAGCATACTGACAAAATCTGCTGATGCCATGCTGTAGAGGGGAATGTGTTACTGATGCAGAGGGCCACTGTATAAAGGGATTGAAGGACTGGGGTAATAAGGTCCCATTGCAACAGTTAAACTTGGAGGGGTGGGGGAAGAAGGTCCCTCACTATATAGGATAAAAGGACATGGTTTAATCAGTGGTGGTATGACTGACTGTCTTGCTGTCCATGTCATCTGCAATGCACAGGGTTTCTCTAGCAGAAAGCATTAATAGAAAATGCTAGTGAGATCTTCCCTTGAATATATATTGCACTTGTCTGTGTCCAGGAAAGACAAATTCAAAGCGGAACCTAGAGAAGGGTTTTGGGATGACTAAAGGCAGAAAGCCTCCTCACCATAAGAGAGTGCTTGGCTAGTTTAGCCTGGTAGAATTAAATAAGTTACTTCTTCTTTAACCTGTATAAAACTTCAGGGGTTTAAATACTGAAAAGGAGGAAGAACAGCTTTAAGCAGAACTTGTGGTTTAAAATATATTATTAAACACTAAAGCAGTTAAGTGTGTGTGGTGGGGTTTTTTTGTGGGTGGTTGGAGGTTTTTTTTGCCCTTGTTGGTCTTATTAGGAGACTATTGCAAGACCTAACATTCCTTAAGATGAAGTTGGACAGGGACACAATTTAACGCTGCCGCCTGTAGGAGTGGGGAACTGGAACTGATGACTCAGAAGGTTTTTCCTAGCCCTGTGTTGTTAATAATGTGCTAGTGTGTGCTAGGCATTAAGTGGTTAGACAAGTCCTCTATACCTGTTTGATGTTGAATATACATGAATTCTGAAAAAAGAACTTGAAGGCAGCATACAAGTCTTCTGCCAAACCTTTAGCTGTCTGTGAACAGATTATGGCACTAAAATTCGACAAGTTTATGATAAGCCAGCCCAAAGAGATACAAGTGTAGTGACAGGGATTTCTTCTAAATACAAATAATAATAATAATAGTTCCCAGATCTTCCCAATTTATTTTGACTGTGTACCTTCTAGCTACACATAGCAATTTTATCTCTAAATTCTTCACAGCAGATTGCTATAGCTGGACTGAAAAATTTTTTTCCATATCCTTAAGTGCTCATAATTAATTAAAATATTCTTAGCTTATGATAGCTATAGATTTAGTCAGGAATAAAATCTTATTTCCTTGGAAGCACCATTTGCAGTACATCAGATGATATGGTGTTAGGTGTGTTTGATACCAGGAGATGTGTACTCTGGTGCAAAATTTAATTGTAAGGAAGCTTCCATTAGTCCAATGTGAAAACTCCTACTCCTAGCTATAAAAGGAAGGTGGAGGGTTCTATTAATAGTAAATTTAGGGGGTAGTTCACAGATGACTAAAGTTATAAGAGAGTGAGCTCACAGTTGTGCCAAACCCTGAATTACTGCATGAGCTGAGTAAGCATTTGGGAGGGCAGTTTGTTCTGGGATGTTAGCTGCTGCAGAGAAATCAAGGGTGTTAACTGTTATGTTAGTCACTACTTAAAGAATTTCTTAGCCTTCTTAAGGGGGGGCAGGGGGAGAGATAAGCCTTCCTGTTCTCTCTCCCTCCGCCCACATGAACGTCTTCCTCTGTCTA
>VZTO01006218.1:114-14173 GCA_013400615.1 Syrrhaptes paradoxus | reverse complement strand
TCTTATTTTTTTCATTCTCATCTTTCACACAGACTCTTGGGCTTTACTTTTTTGTTTAATTAATGAAGCAACCACTGTCTCTCCCTGTGTTAGCCAAGAATGATCTTGAGTAAATTAACAAAGATTTTCCATAAGTAAATAAATGAAGATCCTGAAGGCTCCAGTACATGATACAATTACAGACTTACCCAAAAAGAAATGGGCCTGTTCCACATCAAGATTAAAAACAAAGGGTCCAGAAAGAAAACAATTTTAAACTAGAGACAAAAAACCCCAAAATGACAAACCATACATAAAAATCTTCAGCTCAGATTTTCCTCACAAAGGCAGAAGGTCTTTCCATTATTTATGCATTTTGCCATCAATAAAAAGTCACTGTTTCTGAATACATGACATGATTATTACTAGAGACTTAAATACTATCATCATGTCCACAAAGTAAACAGGACTAATGGTGACACAGCAGATCTGAAACACCCATGCACATACTCTCTCGAGTATTTGGAAAGAGACATAAAATAATACAAACAAGACTAAGTTAAATTACTTCACTAATTTCATTAGGAATTTACAGAAATCTGAACTATTTACTAAACTCTGAACAATCACAAAAAAAATGAAGAGTTGGACCATGAAAAACAGAGGGCCCATATCCAAAATGAAGACTGGGAAGTTGATATATTTCTATATCATCTTTAACAAAGGTATGTTCTTTTCTGCCCCCATTCTACCCCTCCGCCACTGGGCTCAGCTGGGACCCAGTTAAAGCTAAAGATATGCTTTTTCAATAACCTGAAGTCTGACCCCAGGAACACATTTCAAAGCACTAATTTTTATGTTTTATGGAACTTACGGATAGACACCACCAAAATCTGTGCTCTTTCAGTGCTCCTGCTCTCTTGCATGGGCTAAAAAAATGACCACGTAGTCGCACATGAGGTAATTGTATACTCATTTACTAGCTAGACACATCCCCCAAACTGAAAAAATCTGCAGGAGAAATGGCCATCGTTGCCTCAGATGTGCACTGTCTTTCCAAATGTTGTAAACTGAGATAAATGTGCCCAGAACTAGTGACAAATGGATGATCCTTTATCTAAAAAAACCCTGTAGAGTCTGAAATTGTATGACCGTGTGCTGTAAAAAAGGGAAACACTTCTCAAATGTTATGTACGTGAGGCTCATCCTTTCCTTTCCTTTTGAGGAACTGAAATCTGTGATTTTTACAGTTTAAGCAAGTCATGACATCCACCGGTTCTGGGTAACCTACCTTTCAGGTCTCTGCATCCACATTGAAGTAAAGCCTCAATAAATCTCTGCAGGCTAGATAGTCAAATCCTACTTATAATAGCAAAATAATAGCTTTATACGAAAAAAAGGACACTGGCTATGTTTTTGAAATGAAATATATAAGTCTGGGGTTATTGTCCAAGCTGTAGCACGACACTAGAGCAGCTATACTCTCTCTCGGCTTTAAACTGTTTGCCAAAGTTTCTTTCAAGATGCATGCTGCTGCACAGTGCCATTTTTATACAATGCCTTTCAGAGCACAACATGTTCTTACTACAGGTCCTTGCTGTGATGAACAGAAGGTCACTGGGTCATTTTCTAGCAATTAAAGTGCTTTCATAGAACAAATGCTTGTTGACCAAACTAGTCCTTTGATACTATAAAAGAAATCTTCTAATAGGAAACTACACTTCTGTTCTGTACATAAACAAGATATTTGGCATACAAAACATCTGAAAGTAATGAAAATAAGCCTAGTGTCTCTTCAAACTTCTCACTTTTACCTCTATTTTAGTAGATACGAAGTATGAACTGAAAGTAAACTCGTATGAACGGTATGTTTCAGTCAGCAACTCCGTTAATTGTATTATTTAGACATACAGTAAGAAGCAGATATAACTTGCAAGTGAACTTCACACGCACGTTCACGTGTAAATAAAGCTTCAGTAACCTCCTACAGACTAGCCAACTAACAAAACAATGAAATCCAAGTTGTAACAGTTTTAATATAAATGAACTTAGCTAAGGTTATACATTAAAATGTTTCACACGTGGCATCACCTCTTCGCACACAAATTGAGATCAGCTTGCCATCGTCTCATAATAAATAGAAAGGAGGGCAGGAGGTGGAATTGCAAAGAAATAAAGACATTTAGGGCTGAACTGTTTCATACAAAGTGGGAAACAGTTTCTTGCTGGAAGAAATACTTTCATGAAACACAGATGCCATGCTGTTTACCTAATGACAAAGCAGTCAAACGAGAAAGATGGATGGATTCTCACTGGCATTTCCTGCTGACCATGTTAAGTACCATAGCTGAGAGATTTTTAGACTTGCCTGGAATTACTTTCATAAGACTTGATTGAACTAAATGTGCTCTATGCAAATGTCTGAATATAATGAAAACTGAAATCAGCAACAAGGGTTTTCCTGGCACTCACTCAAACCACAGCAAACATGACTACGTGGCTTAAAATGCAGAAATAGAGCTTGCACAAAGACATTGTTGCTGATAATGACCTTTCTGTGCATCATCAGAGGATTCGGGCATTTTTAGATTTCACTCTGAGTTACAGAGGAAACGAGGTTGAGTTTCCACATTACTCAGAGTGCAATCAATTACAATACTTTGAATTAAAACAACTAGCTGTACAAACGGTCATCACTACCCTGTACCATGAACCAGACATGCAGATTTCATTTAAGACATTTTGGAACTTCAGTGACACATCTTGCAATGCAGTCTTCCAAATGAGCTACTGTCAAATTTGCCGAGAGAACACTCAAAGCCAAGTTTGCTATTATAAAGCTTAAACAGGACTGAAAGGTAAACTGGGACTACCACACTGTTAGTCTTAAACCAGCCAGAAACCCCGCCTCCCCCTCCAAACAACAAAAATCCCCAGCTACAGCTTGAATTGGAATAAGCATCACTCACCATTTGGTGGTTAACTCAGCAACTAAAGTAACAATGTAGAAAATTATCTCAAAGGATTTCAAGGAAAGAATATGATCACTGTTGTCATTTGACTGTTGAGAATATTGTTCTCAGAATATTATCCTCTCTCACATCTACCTTTCTGTATTTGTTTTAAGTTCGATTTATTTTCTTTTATAGCTGTTACTCAGTTTGCACAAGCCTGTGCAGCCCTTCTCAAAGCACTGGAGCTGTGTAGATGAGCTACACTGATTTACATCATCTCAGAATTGGACTCAAAGACTTTAACTAGCATGCTGAGATCGGATATGTAACATCTATACCAGAGCATCTAGGATTTGATTGCAACATAATGAAGAGTCATTTAAATAATTACTTTTGCATAAATTACTCTGTGCTGGTATGTTCCAATCTATAATTGCTGCACATTACAAGCACCATGGTTACTAATCAAGGAGAGAAAGGAATTTGAGACCTGGAAAGAGCAAGGGAATTTAGGTAGAGCAAATATATGGTGAGACTAAAAAAACCACATTGTTCGTCTGCCACCTTGACATGTAACATGCATATAAGCACGAGGGTAAGGAAAAAGGACCCAAAAGTGACACACCTGCTTACCCCAGCCTGGATAACGTGTGTCACAGAATATTTCAGCAAACTGACTAGGTTAGACCAATATAATACATTCCCTCATCATGGTTTAAATAAAAAGGTAAATCAAGGTGCCACAGCTGCCATGTTCCCTAATTCCATAAAACCCAATAACCTTAAAAGTCATCGTTCCATTCATTACTGAAAACCCTGTGTCCAAGAAGCAGCAGTCTCCCCTGTTTGAGGAAGGGAGCCTGTGGCCATAGCAGAAATCCTTATGCTGACTTCCACTAGCAGAGGAAATGACCACACAGGACCCTGGCAAACGCAAGGAAAGTAACACAAAGCAGAAGACTGGTAACTTGAGGGAAAGCCCACCCATTACACACACAGCAGAGGAGAAATAGCAGTGCTGACTTCCAAGGTACATTTGCAAGATTTTTATGATCCTGGCCCGAATTGCAGGTTTTGCAGTCAAAGCCAAAGCAGTTTAGACCAGCACTCATTTTTCGTTAGGAATACTTGGCACAGCTGCTCTCTTTCGAAACTACATGTCTTGTGGCAGAAGCATAGCATGATGGAGGGGGGCTGGCAGAGATGCTGAATGATCTTAGGCCTTTATTTCTATGTGACATTTCCAGAAAAAGCTTTTTATTAGATAAGCCACTAGGGAGCAATCCTTCAATAGATGGCTATGGCCACATCCTTCCAGCAAAGATAAGCTTCTGAGAATGCAAACCACAGGTTAGGAGGATACATTCTGCAAAGCAAAGTAGAAATGGAAGAATAGGAAGAGTGAACCCTTAAACAGGGATCATATTTGGACTGGCATCACTGCACTAAGAGCTACCCCCAGCACTTATCCTGGGAAAGTGCTGGCACTATCCACCAAGCTCAGCTGTCCCACAGTTCATTGACTGGTGTTCAAGAAACCATCCATTTGTCACCATTATCACAAATAATGTTTACCTATCTTCAGGCAGTATTAAAAGCAGCGTGGAATTTGATGTAAATACAGGCAAATTAAGAACAGAAGACCAACACTGACATTTACAAAACACCGCAACTCAAGATGGTTTTCTTTCACAAATTCCATCTGCAGTCTTGTCTCACATAAAAGCATACAAGTTACAAAGTCCGTAAGTTTACAAACTATGAAAAATAACATGTGGGAGAACATATCACGTCATTGATAACCCTCGTCAAGAAAACCATGACTGTATATCCAGGAACCTGGGTCGAAGTCAGAACTGCTTCCCTACCATCTGGAATGAAGACAGATTCAGAGTTTCTGCACATGGCACAGAGAGAGTAAACAGTAATTAAAAGGCATCATTAATTAATACAATGTAGAGTGAGGAATACAGGAAAGAACAGCCTTTTTTTTTTTTTCTTACAGGTTGTGTTGGTGGGCTACGTTGTCTAGCAATCTGCAGTTGAAGCTAATGAAGTCTTTGGTGTGGGAATAGATTTGTATAAGCATATCACACACAGAGCTACATAAACACATACGTCTTAACACAAGCTAATCCCTTTAAAGAATCCAGCCCACAACAGCCTAATCATTACAAATTTTCTGTGTAACAGAAGTTATATTCAGATGCACAAACACCATGCAATCTCGCTCGTAAAGTACTACAAACTATATCCTTTCAGAACCTGAAAATAAGGCCTGGTTATTTTTTCTCCTCAACTTTCAGGTCTCTTTGGGTCCAGATTTTAAATCTTCCTGATGCTAATTTCTGCAGCTTAATTATGCTACCACAGTTCTTCTTCCCCACTAGACGCATACTGTACAAATCTACAGAGAAAACAGCAGTTCCTGGCAAGAGCTCTTGGCAAAGTAATGATCCTTCCCCCTTCTCAGAGCCATTTTGAGTATTAAGACCATTATATTATAACCTGTACGATATAAAGGAATTTTCTCCCAGAAGGCAAATAAGTAAATGGAGTAAGACAGACAGTAACAAAAGCAAAACTTCATTAGGCAAATTACAGTCATCCAGTCATTATTCCATCTTGTAAACTTATCTTTCAATAAATACAGACTTCTGAAAATGAAGAAATGAATTAAGATGGACAGTCATGTAATCTTAGCTCTTCCCTCTACTCTCCAACATTAGTGATAACCAGTCTTTCTGCTAGCCTCCCAGCTGCATTCATTGTTACACGTACTTGTATATCTATGAGTAATTAGTTGCAACCAGCTGAAAAAAAAGACCCCAAGCCTAAAAACGAGGCTGTCAGGCTAGTCATGATCAGTGAAAAACAGTGAGATAAATATTTCTCTCCCAACACCTCTCCATACTATATGGAGAATTCCTGAGAAATACAGCATTGCATGTTTAGATTGTGCCAGGTGTCAAGTAGAGGAGGTTGTCAGCAGTTGAAAGGGGAAAAAAAACAACCAAACAACAACCAAAACCAAGAATCCCACCTTTTACTAACAAAAAAATCCTTGCTTTCATTCTTCTAATGAAATATACCGCATGATGATCCAACTGTTTTGAAGAGTATTAAATGCACTTACATAGAATAGAAGCAGTTAGATAGTCAAATCAGGGTACAACCAGTCACAGAAACTGTTAATTGTCCAAAAGGACACAGCCCTTGCATCATCTTTTTCATCCTGAAATATGGTATCTTCTGTAGACAAAAAAATCAGACGTTATGGTGACTAGATTTACTGCAGTTACAGGAAGAGCAGTATTTGCCTTAGAAATTCTTGCAGTGCTCTTTTCTTCATCCCCACTAACTAAGCACTGGCTAAACAAGATGAAATATTGATATAGCATGGCTACCTTTGCATTATTAAGGCATTAAAAACCTTCTTATTACTAAGACGTCAAAAACAAGAAAAAATTATTTTCAAGTTGCCATTTATCTTTCAGTGGCAGCAGTAAAAGCTGCCGAATTTATGCCACTCCATACTGCTGTCTGTACAGCACCTATCATTTTCAACACCCACAAGGAGCCACAAATGCTCTTTTAGCTCCAGATGTTAAAGATACCCGAGATTTCATTTGAGAAGAGCACAGCAAATAATCTAAGGTTTTTCATCTCTGTCTCCCTAGAGAGCAGTCAGGCTGCACGTCACCTCTGCGCAGCTCAGCTGGGAGCAGATTTTAATACACTGTCCATGTCACACCTGGGACACAGCTCCAGCGACTAGACAATATGAATTTCTGGGGTTTTCTGGTTTATATTACATTTTTATATTACATTTATATGCTCTGTTACTAACATAATAGTTTGGTCCGACCTACATGAGGATATATGAACTGTCAGTGTCAGGTAAGCAGAACAGACCAGGGACCAGAGGCATTCCCCCTTCTTGCCTGCCTTACTCAGTTGAATCCAGCATCTAGGTGCCAGAACAAATCATCGCTTCCAGCTTACGCTAGATATTCTTTTTTCCAGCTCTTATTATTAACAATGATGGCCTTTTAATCTAAAATAAACTCCGGGAGGAAGCCATGAATAAGACTCAAAGTGCTTGGCTTCTCACTAAAACAGAAATTTGAATTTTTATCAGTGAACAGAAAGATTTATCACAGAACTCCAAGGAGGAGGATTGAAGTTTTACTTACACACTGGGACACATGGCAAGACCCCAGAGCTATATCACACGGGTATTTTAAAATGTACCACTGCTAGAAATTATATCGTAATAAGTCAGTATAAAACACGTTCTTGAGAAATCTCAGCCTGGGAACAACTCAATTCCTCAGGCTCTCCAGTCCCAGCTGATTGAAGATTACCGCACAGTGACAAGGCTTGCTGAAGATCTTGTTGGGGTGCTGCCAGTTCAAATTCTGATGCAAAAAAAGGTGTTCTTTGCTACGAGGGAGACAAGGAGAAGATGGAGCACCTGATGTGATGGTTAGCTGCCTGTTTGCTTGCATCCTCCGGCAGCACGCCAGGCTCAGGCCCAGAGTTTGACCCAAAATGCAAGCTCCAGTCGCTGCGTAAGTGATGGACTTGTCAAAACATAAACACAGCTGCAAAAAAAAAAACCCAAAAAACAAAAAACCCCTGCCTTATCTGTACAACTCCACTCCAACTATACAAAAATGACATGGCAGCAAGGAAGGAAGAGAAAAATTAAGAAAAAGAGTGCAAAGAGGTAAAGAGCATGATAACGATCACCGCAGAGGATACCTTTTAAACAATGAAGTGAGCTGGACATACAGAATTGCCCAGCTAGGACCCTAATATGACCTGTATGACATCTGTCTAAAAGTGCAGTGTTAAGGAAAGCTTCTTATTCAAAATTGTGAGGACCAATGGAGACCAAATGGAGAGAGTCTATATAAAGAGAGTAGAAATATCAATCTGGAGAATATTTATGATTGCCTATTGAAGATGATGTTTGCTGAAGCCAGTAAAAATGCAAAATTATCTTCTGACTGCAAACTCCCCAAAAGATTTCAATNTCTCCCCCCCCCACTGGCTTACAAAATATATAACAAACTTTGGGCCTGAGATAAATGTTTTCTTACACTGTCTTCAGCATTTGAAGAATACTATCAGGCACCGCTTGCCTTTCAAAGCACCTCTGACAAATAATTGCCAGTGTGCACTTAAATATGTGCCAATCATGCCAAATCGTACAGTCTGTAAACAAGTAGTAGGAAAAATTCATTGTGTAATTTTATGTGACACTACTCAGGATTCACAAAGAAAACAAACAAAAACAAAACCAATGCCATGAAAACTATATCCTGTAATGATCTGCTTCCCAGTAACAATGAATCCAATGTAGCTCTGAAGATTTATGCTGTGCTATCAAACATTAAGGTTGGTGCTTCATGTCTTTATGCTGCTCTTCATTAACTTAGCGATAATATTCTTTAGAAATGCTGGTGCTGTACTCGGGAGCTTTGTTCACCTTTCACTGCTGAACTCTGCGTTCCTAAAAGTAGTAACAAGCACCAGTTTGATGTCTGAAACAATATATAAAAATATACTTTTTAAAACATTTCAAATCGCAGTGTTACTTGTGAAGGAACCACAGAATCTTTAGGGTTTTTATTTTTTAAAAATGAAAGTATCACAGGAGTTACTTATCAATATTTACTTTAAATTTATCAGCAGACTCCAAAATATTTTTTTCTTCAAAGTACAAATGGAATCTTATTATTTCATGAGCATACAAGACAATTGGGAATCATCTCCAAGTGTCTAGAATTTTAGATAATGCATATCATACTGAAACAGATTTTCTAAACAGATTTTTAAATTTTTTTTTAATAAACTGGGGCATCCCTTGCCTGACTTGAAATCTTACTCTAATGTTATCACTCGGAAATGAGATCCAGACAAAAACCAGGAGACAGGATAATTAGAAAGTAAACACCCTGCTGGTGTATTCATCCAGCTTTCAACTACTGTTGGCTAAAGCCAGAGTTCATGTCCCACAGTTAGCAGTCCTTCAGGGACTGTTTTATCCATGAATTTGTGTAACTGCTTTGGATTCTTTTTAAACCTACATAAACTTTATGTATCTACATCATTTGTCAAGAAGATGCACAACATAAATATTTGTTGTGCAAAGATGTAACTGCGTTTTGTGTACAAAACGTACTTGCCTGCAAGTGGAGTAAGATCTTGGCTGTTATTTCCAGGATTCTGAACACACAACTTGACCAAATAACAGATAGTTGAGATCTTTTGTGTTAATTCCATTCTGGAGAATATCTCATTAAAAACCACAACTACTGACAGACTATAATAATACCGGGACCTGAACTGTTTGATTAAAAAAAAAAATTCTTTTCAAAACTAGGACTAAGGAGGATCTTTTGTTTGAAATGATGGTTATTATATGTGAAAGAAAAATCATAATATTTAGCTTATGTGAAAATAAATCTAGAAGAGTCACTAATAGTAACGATAATTCATATGTGCCGGAGGACCTGACCCTTTCACATTAGAAAAAGCCACAGATCTACAAAGCCGGTATCTTGTGAATTATAGCCACGCTCTCTCAGGTGTTAATGAGGACAGACTTGTTTAATATTCATTACTCCTCTTCTTGTTTGCTCAGTAGACAGGGTATTTGAACTCTAGTGTTCAAATGCACTTTACAGACTAATTTCCCTTGGGTAATTTTTTGTTGAAATTCCTATAAATTGATATCTAATCAAGGGAATAAAAAGGGATGGGGGAGAAGTAAACAGTTGCAAAGCTTGCTAGGGTTCATGAACTGAGAAGTGTTTTCTTTTCTAAGAGCACTGAAGTTTTAGACATCAGAAGATTATTTGAATTTTAGCCCTAAATTAATTCTATCAGATGGCAGTTTCTTGCTACATTTGCACAGGTGAGGAAAAGATCAACTTTAAAATAATCAGTTTCCTTAACATGAATAAAGTGCACATTTATAAATGAGTCATTCTGTTACAGAAGATGAAGTCAGAAACAGAAAGCAGTCCTGCCATTCTATTGATCTCAAAGAAACAGAGGATTTGAGACAAATGATCATCCATTGAATGAAGCAATGCAATGGCTTGTCTCTGGCAGCGGCCAATAGCTGGTGCTTTATAACTCAGTAAATAAAAATACAAGGTTTTTAGACATCCATGCAGTGTTGTACTGAGAAGAAGGTTGGCTTTTTTGTTTTTTTTTAACTGATTCTTGAATCAATTGGCCTATATTTTCTAATACGATTTCTTTACTGCTACTTTCACACAAGCAACAATATACTCATCTTGGAGGTGGTGGCCTAGAACCAGCTTAAAAGATGCATCCTTCCATAATATAAGAACAACGCAATGCAGAAGAATTAAAATAATAATCCATAATTAACAAGGCAACAAAGGAACACAGCAATATACCACCTTGAATAGGGAAAGGAATAATACTTTTAAAGCATTTGTTATCTTAGCCTGATGGTCTTGCGATTGTTCTCATCTTCCAAGTTTTTCCTCTATTGTTTCATAATCTGTTATTTGTCTTGAAAAACAATTTCTCAGCATTTACAATGCTCCTGCGAGCAGAAATGTTTTTCTTTGATGTCTAAGATTAATTTTTTACCCTACCAAGATAATCAGTTTGAATGAAGCAAAAAATCTCTAAACATCCATGGTGACCCAACAGAAAGAGGAAAAAGACAAAAATTGAAGATAGGGCTGAGGCCATATGGTCAAAGAATTACATGTGTTTACTTAGCAGAAGTCCAAGGTATCACACTGAAGAGACCCATCTAACTAAGTGATTACATTTTCAAACCATTAGCATGAATTAATACTGCATCACACTGAACAGATTAATACTGAAACCTCTGCACTGACTTGCACACAGTTACTTATCCCCCCATTTCCAAGGCTACCAGGTTGTAGCCTTCGAGTGAAAAGACAAGGAGGCTCTATCTTGCTTTAATACCAGCTTTCTGTACGACAAGAAACACCACACTTCCCTTTGCTCCTCATCTTCTCCCATTCTCTGCTTGAGCTACATCTTCCTGCAAAGTGTCTGTGCAACATCTGCCTAGACCAATGCAGTCCCGTTATCAGCTATGGTTCTGCTACCTTCTGTTGACCATTTATTCATTTATCATGGTTTGGTAGTGACTCTAAAGTTTGTCTGTGATTAATAAGAGTGAAATATCAACAGTATGGGAACTGAGCTTTGAACTGAATAAAAAAAAAGAGTTATTTACCAAGCTGCACCAACCTGAAAAATCCCATGAGAGCTTGCTCTTGTGTGATATTAGGTCCTCTTTTTGCCCTACAGTCAGAACCCAGAGTCAGATCCATACTGATGTTGTCAACCCACACTACTTCTCTAGAGAACATTTGATCAAATTCTTCACTTTCCCAGGACCATGACTTTTTTTGTTTGTTCAGATGGTTGGGGTTTTTTCCACCTTTTATTACTATGGTGAAGTTGGGAAAGTAATTCTGACCCTGGGCTGTCAATCTTTAATGAAAATGCTGCAAAATGGATTTCAGAGCTGTGTCAAACATTACATGAAGGTTAAAAGAGTTTAATAATTTAAACCAACCATTCACCGAACATGATATTACAAGTACTTTTGCCTTCCACAAATCTGCATTGAGAGTTTTTAATAAAATGCACTGGGAGCTCTCTCTTTATTTATCAACATTTCTATTGCTCATTCTACTTTTACGCAGCTGTTTCTCAAAACTGTCCCAATGACTGAGTCATCAGTGTCTCACTTTCAAAAGAGACTTAAAGAGCAGTTCTCAAAATGTCATAGGAGAATTTTGTCCCAAACCACCACTAAATCTACATCTGAGCTGGCTATTGACCATCTTTCAGGCTGGTGAGAAACCTTCTGCCTTAGACATTTAGAAAGTTACATGTTCACCTGCCCTGCATGGTTAGTCATGGTCTAGAAAGCCATGATCTGACACACTGACAGTGCAGGCAGCACTACATGTGACTGACCCTGGAAAGCCTTCCAGATGGCCAACGCAATAACACTGATAAGCCCTTACCAAGGAGGGCAGCTTAGCCTCACAGGTACCTCTTCCACAACACTGTTTCCAGCTCCTGAGGTATCTTGGAGAAGGGCCCACATTCACTAGCAGCAGGGCCCAGCAAGTGCCAACCGGAGGAGTGACTCAGTTGACAGTGTCAACACTTGCCATGTTTTGGGCAGGGTTTAACTTGGAACTGTGTTGGACCTGTGGAACGCATGCCCTGCAGTCAACAGGCTAGATCTGCCAGTTGAAACTCACTTGAAAGAAATTTAGTCAGGGTGCACCAAGTTTACTCTAGGAGATGGCTGGGGGTGATTAGAAGATGAGATTCAGAAGTGACATCCCCATCCAAACCAAAATCTCAACAGTGTCCGGCTCCCCACTCTGTCCTCCACTGGACAATGCAACCACAGAATCATAGAACAGGTTGAGTTGGAAGGGACCATGAAGGTCATTTAGTCCAACCATGCCTGTGTCCTTTATTAAAAACAAAACAAAAACACCAAACAAAAAACACCCCCCAAAACCAAAAAACTTCAGCTTTCCATATTCTGCAGTGTGTTTACAATTCACACTTATCAAGTGTAACCAATTCCCAAACAACCTCAACCATCTACACGAGCTCCAGTTGCTGCAGCACCTCTCAAGAGTATGGTGGATGATTAAAGGCAGTTGCTTAAAAACGCTGAAACTTGCATATAACTAATTATTTGAAGCTGGCAGGACTACTCAAAATGCTCCAAGTTAATCACTCCATTGTCTGTAGGACCAAGGAAAGGAGTTAAATTTTTTCAGAGAAGTTTTAATATTTGATCCAAGTTCAACCCAATGGGCACAATTCTGCAAACACCTCCTTAGGATGAAGTGCCCCGATGAGAAAAGTTGTGCTGTCAGAAAGCACTCATGAGACAGGGCTATGGGAACTATGACCCATAAATTAGATGTCACTGAGTTTATCCAGAAGAAATCCTTCAACATAGGAGTGTATCACTGCTGGAGCAACTACTTTTCAATGGCTTGTTGGGGATTTTTTTGGTCCTTTTAAATAATTTCCTAACCCAGCAGGGTCCCATGAACTCTGAGTGTTGGTTCCGTTGGAGCTTGTCCAACTGTAAACTGAAATTCCCTGACCTTTGAGTCTCAGAGAAGACCTGTTAACATAATCTGCACTGATCACTTTTCCCCATTTAAACTGTTTGGGTTTTTTCCTTCATTTTCGAAAAAAAATTACCACAGTGTGTACAACAGACACTTTCAGAACTCTATAAATTAACCTGGCTTGACCTCCAAAAGAGAAAAATGTTTTAAAAGGGACAAGGAGTAATTATTAAGCTTTTTGTCTGTGCTGCTTGTCAATTTGCATAGCATTATCTGTAATGCTTCCCGAAGCTTGTTTTTGGAGGTCATCTAATCTTGTTAAATCTGTCACAGGGCTGCCACCGTATCCGACTTAAATGACACATTTGCACGACACGACGAGTCCCCAGCAATGGTGATAAATGTGTTTGTTTCTGGCAGTCTGACCACGCAGATGCTTATTATGTATGCATGCACTTATATTATTTAATCAGCTTCAGAAAGGAGAAAAAGGTCTCGGGGACCCAAGATATAGTTTGCTTTTGTATGCACTTGCAAGCTCACTCGTGACAGCTGTAAGCAGGAATTATTTGCTAGCTGATCCAGAAAGATCATGAACTTCTTAGGGATTCCATGCTATTAGCATTGGTGTTGTTTATTTACATAGACCTAGTCATGCAGATGGAATAATAACCAAGAGCATCTTTACCCTGTCTAAACATACCAACTAGAAACTAAAACATAATAAGAGCCATCAAGTTCATGGGAAGATAAATGTTGCTACCTAGACTATTTGTACCAGAAATTTCCTGTGGCTAATAAAATACATGAAACCAGTAAGTGAACTGTACACAACTTAGCCGCTTTTATAAAGCATGAAGGATTGAACTAATTTTCCCTTTAGGAATCCAGTCCATAGGCATGCCAGTGTCACAAAAAGTTGGGAAAATCTACGCGTAGAGGTCAATCCTGTAAACCCACACAGACAGGAAAAAA
>VZTO01006212.1:0-21660 GCA_013400615.1 Syrrhaptes paradoxus | reverse complement strand
CCTGGAGACATAAGACCCTTCTGGAAGTAATAGTAGGTGTATGTTTAGAGATGACTTGTGTTGGATTTCCCACCAGGACCTTGAAGCCCCAGCGTTCTCCACGTGATGGATAGTTTAAAATCTGCTAGTTTAAATAAAAAAACAGACAGGCTAAAAAGTGTTGGAAGAACAACTTGCAAAAGGCATCAAAATAGTAATATATGATAACATTTTTTTAAATACTTAGGACAGGAGGCTTGCCCAAGAGTGATAAATCCCATAGAAGACTGAGATACAGAAGGAGAACTTAGATAAGGCCATTGCAGAAAAACTGGATTAATTTTTTCGTCGATGTTCATCTTAATGGGTCTTGGGGAGGTCCTTTACCTGGGACTTATCACAGACTTCATACCAAACTGAAGTGTTGGTAGAAAAGCTTATGGAAGAAATTTGAGAAATGAAGAGTAACACTCAGGACTGGCTGATAATCACCCAGGACCTCAGTGGGAAGCCAAGGATGAAAGAGCTGAACTGCCACCAATGGTTCAGTTCCCCCCTTAAATATATCTTTTTATGTGAAAACTGAGAGCTGGTGATCTTAATACCAGGTGTTACAAAGATTGCTGGGGATGGTAATGGATCAGTGAGTTCAAATCTGCGTGGTGAAATTTAATAGAAACTCAGTTTCTGGTAGCCCTGTGTCTGATGTGCCCTGAAAGGCAGGTACATCACCTGAGTGTCTTCTTCAGAGCCACCTGCAGATCCCAACCTTGATTCCAGGCAAAACCAGCTCAAGCCCCTCAATATGTCTGCAGCATCAGGGGCTCAGTGAAGCCTCTGCCTGCCCAGCTCACAGCTATCTGCTGCCCCTCTGCTTCCTGTTGCGACTGTATCTGCCCTGGCACACATCTTCCATCCCTCCGTCCTTCGCCTCGCGCGCTGACACCTTTGGGTGCCAGGGAAACACTGAGACTGGGAGAAGGCCACTCAGTTTTGGGAGCTGCAGCTAGCAGAAGTATTTCTGCAAAACACATTTTAATTGGTAAGTATAAATAAGGGGCAGGGTGTGTGACCAGCATAAATATTTCCAAGTAAATATTTTGGGGGCAGAAAAATCAAGTATTATACAGAGATAATTTAGAAAAATGCTGATTAGCTTCAGAGTATTAGTGAAGCAGAAAATTGGCTTGGAACATGATTGTTAGCAGCTATCTTGAGAGCTCTATCCATTTATATCACTATTTTCTTTACAAATGAGCCGAGGGATTAGCTTGCACTAAGCTGACTAAGGACACATCAAATTCCAGTCAAGAAGGAGCAGAGGAGTTTTTTCAGTGTCTTAAAAACTGTCTTTCATGTTAACTTGGCTGTTCCCAATGAACGATTTCCTGGAACTGCACATACCTGGCTGCTCCCCACAACTCTTTTCTTCCTCAGAAAAACTTTATCTCCGTTTTACTGGTGGGGAATTTTACATTTAACTAGTGGGATCTGCAGGAAGGACATGCACGGGGAAGGCACCTCGTTCCCACCGTGTTTGCTTTGACAGCTCTATCCACACCCTTTTTTCACTCCGTACTCAGATACCGGTTGCAAGTTTGCAGCCTTCCCCTCCACGTGGCTCCAAGTACCATGTCTGTCACCGAACGGCTGTGTACCCTGTGCGTGGCAAGGTACAGCTGCCTTGGAGAGAGATGCGTGGGATTCCTGTTACATCTTTAGCCTTAGAGATGAAAATTTGCAATCACAGTAACATCCCAGCCAAAGAGCTCCTCAACACTCATTTGGAAAGCAGCTGTGCTGTAGTTTGTGAAGATCACTCATCTTCTTTTAATTACTGTCTTAAATCCTTAAGAACCTTTTAATAATTTTTTGTTTACAGTTGAAGACAAGAAGAACACATAGTTCTCTTTCAAGTAAACAGACCACTAATTAAGTTTGCCTTGAGCTTGAAGGCACAGCTTTACAGAGTCCTTACAACCTGCTGGAGCATCCTTGTCACAGCTGGATACTCAGAGCCAGAGAAAGCTGTTGTGGTGTGCATGGCGTGGGACGATGCCGGTCTGTAAGGAAGGGAAGGCATGACGGGAAGGCTGAGAGGGCATCCCAAACGGTGCCTGTGTTAAGGCAACAGAGGTGACAGTGTACTGGCTTTTATGCATGAGAGATTTTCTAATGTGAATCATGTCAACATATTATCAACCTACCAGCAACTGCATGGAGCAGTTTTCACCAGCTGACACAGTCCTGTTCAGAAATCGATCACCCGATTGCATCTTGGATGACCGTAAATACAAACCTGTATGCATCTCAAATGCTTTGCTGTCATTTTCCTCTCTGAATCTTCATTCCAGCTCAGAACCTGCTGTGTTCCTCTGCTCCTCATCTGTAGGGTGCATCAATTTAATTCATTTATTGACTCATTGACTTTTTTCCCATTGACCTAGAAGCTTGAAGAGCCAAGAGATGATTGAATAACTGCATGCATGTAGAAAAGGCTGATAAGTAACCAGAGCAGTGTGTAGAATATGCAAGTAGCTTTTGAGAAGAGCAGAGGGAAACTCGCTGCCTTTTCACTGCAGGCTGAACTGTAAACTCCAGTTCTTTGTGTGCCTTGGTTTTCAGGATGCAAATAAAATTACCACTGCAAGCAGAACAGCTTGTATTATTGTAGCCTCTGGGTCAAAGAAGACCACGGCACTGAGCTGTGCGGGTCCAGACAGTTGCTCCGTGCTGTGTGTATGTATATATGGTCACTCTGTACTGTGTATATGTATATATTGGCTGGCAAATGTCAGTGTTTCCCAGTGTGGATGGACTTTCTTAAGAAAATTGAGGGGTAGCATATGAGAAGGAGCAAGGAGACAGGTGGTTTGCACCGAGACATGTGTCATGCAAGAAAGCTTTTCTTACCCTGAAATTGTTCCAACAAACCCTATGCATGATTCACCTCCAGCAGAGAGAAAAGACTTAAGCCACACAGTATATGTAAACTCCCAGTCCTGTCCCCTCCCATAGCTGCTCTTCCAGTTCCAGAGACCCGTTACACCAGTATGCCCATCACACTAGTGTCCTCATCAGGCTGTGTGCTGGGCTGCAGCCACAGCCTTGGGTTGCCTTTTTGTTTCCTAAGGAGAGTGTGTTCCTGGAGCTCTCGAAGACCCCACTCCTATGAGGAATAACATTTTCCAGGTCAAGTCACTGGTCAGGGCTGATGATGAATCTCACTAATAGGCCTGCAGCTGTCTTCCTGCTTGATTTTGAACTCTGGGCTCCCATCCCTGCCTGCAAAGTGGGAATTGCCTTTGTGGTATCACATCAGGTCCTGCATCGAAACTAAAAGAAAACACATCAGGAGACAGTTCCAATTTTCTGTTCACACAGCCTTTAAGAGAACATGTCCACATTGCAAATCTGTTAATAGAAATACGCCAAAGCCAAGACACTTTGCCAGTTTTTTAAAAAAACCGAAGTAATCAGCTTGATCTGTCTGGATAAGTGATCAAACACAACCAATGTATTCAGTGTTCCTCTTCCACTTTTCTCTAGACACATCACAACAAACATGTTTATTCTTGATACAGCACGTATCCTTCTATTCCCTTAGTTGTGTTTATTTTCTACCTAAAAACTGCTAGTTGTTCTTTTAAAGAAAAATTGCTTTCGGTAGAATCTTTTTTTCTTGTAAATCTGTCTTAATCTATTGTTGTCCACAAAATAAACTACTTTAGCAGTACTCCCCTGACCTCTTAGATTCAATCCTCCTGTCTATTCACGGCTGCCCCAATTCAATAGCTGTCAGTTACTCCAGATGCATCTCTCTTGCTTATTGTGGCACTGAGATCATGCCCAGCATTATTTTTCACCTAATGTTTGGGAAAACCTTTGTTTTCTCTCCTGTCGGTGCTTGTATCATGCTCAGTATTTGCCCATCACTTCTCTGTTCTAGGAAATGCAAAATGAATCTTCCTCTCCCGTATAGTGTCTTCAGTCAGAGCACCAGGGACATCTGAGTCACAGTAGATCCGTGATAAAATTTTTGGTTTCTCTGTTATTCTTTGTGGGGTGTGTACTACTGCTGCTGATAAATGCATGCTCTCCTCTCTAGATATGAGCAGTTTGACATTTGAACAATGAAGTATGTCCCCTTGGTCATTTTCTAAACAATTTCTCTGATGAAACTGTCAGGTCTTAGCCTCTACTACCTTTAGAGGTAGCAAACAGCAGCCTCATGTAATTTCCACAAGGTATTATTTTCCTTCCTTTGAAATGCTTTTCTTTGCTCACGACCATCCATCCCTTTTCTCATTAGAACAGACAATTTCTATCATAATTTCTCATCCACTGTTCTTCCACGCATAATGACAATTTTATTACAAGGCCCTATTTCACCCTGCTTGCTCCAGTGGCTCGTCTCATGGTTCTGAGGTTGTTGGAATTACTCCCTTCTCCTGAACGGTCAGAGCGTGATTACGTGCTGTATTTCATCTGCCTGAAGCCTGGACAGCCCAAACCATTCTATGATTCTGTGATTCCTCTTGACTGGATGTAGGATGTGTGCAGAGTTGGGCAACAAATATTTAGAATGACTTATAACTAGCAAAAGCAATGTGGGAGATGTGCATCACTTATGCAATGCTACCAACAACTCTCAGCAAAGCAGTGGCTGAGTCCTTTGAAAATGATCTTGGTTTTGCATCCTCAAAGGCTTTCTGCTGTGGGGAAGTGATCCCTCCCTGGGAAGAACAGACACAAAGAGATGCCTGAGGCATAGCACATGTAAGGGCTGTGTGAGATACAGAGGTGTGGATCGTAGGGCTGGAAAGGTCTTCAAGAGAGTACAACCTTTTTCCCACTGTCCTGAAAATGGATCAACTACATATAAAATCCTGGCAGTGGTTCCTAAAGCCTCCAGGCACGCATTACCTTTGCCACTTGATCATTCTTTCAAAGACACATAGAGCTGACTATTATCCCCTCTTGTTGCATTTGGAAATTGTTGCTGTTTTTGTACAGTTGTACAGTTTTGTACATTTTTCCAGCTAATGCCTTACCCGTGCCTCTCTGTAAAGTGATGGGCACTGGCTGACGCGCACACTGCATTATTTTCCCAAGGTATTTGATGTCGCTTCATGGCGCAGAAGCACTGAAGGCAGCACTCAGTGCTCTGGGTGGATGTTTCGTTCTTCCAGGAGCTCCAGCTCTGTAAGCTTCCAGCTGTCCAGCCTGCACCGTTCAGGGGCTCAGACTCAAGCAGAAATTCTCTTTCCTTTCCTTCCATCCCAACTTGCTGTTGGCTTTAGTGCATTTTTAAAGCTGGAAACTCATGGGAGAATTGGGAAAGTTCTGTGATTCTTCAAGGGATGACTAAGAGTAGGCTGATGAAGTGCAACAGCCCCCAAACCACAGATGATGAAAGCACCAGCAACAGCTTATGCTTCTTCAGGGGGCAGCAGGTTGGTATGTCTGCACACCTCAGCCTGCATTTGTACCCTTGGAAGATGCTAATTGTGTCAAATCCTTCGAAAAAAAAACCAAAAAAACAAAAAAAAAAGAGGGGAGAGTTATTTTCAGAAAGCCCAGCACCCAGCAGAGAGGATGAGATGTGCTGTTGTCTCCACATCACTGCAGAGGTAAAAGCTGTTGGGCCAAGGCAGAGAGCTGTGCTCCTGTGCCATGTAAGGTCCCTGACTGCTTCTGTCTGGTTTTCTCTCCCCATTTCTCTTATTTATTTGGTTTAATATTGACAGGCTATGCTAGAGCACAAGGCAAGATAATAGAATTCCCCCACTGAGGGAGAGGAATTCCTTGTGGTCCTCCCTAAAATTGCTTTCTCTTCCTAAGTGCCCAGGAGAAATGTGCAGAGGTGATTTACCTTCTAATGCTTCATTTTGTCTTGGAGCTGTGGGCACTGATAAAATCAGGAGGCAGATATGTGATGGCAGCACTTTTTCATTTCAGAATGTGCTGCTCTAATAAAAGTGCCTTTCCTGCGTGCAGGCCAGCAGGTTTTAACCTTTGTGATGCCACCAGTTTGCAAGGTGATGCCACCAGTTTACAAGCCATGCCCAGTGTTAAAGCAATGGCCCCAGAAGTTTATTGAATTGTCCAATTTTGGGGTTTAGGGCTGGTCTAGAGTGGGTTCAAAACCCCACCAGATACCTTGCCTCACCATCAGCTTTGTAACACCACGCAGAGATACTCGGATGGAACCAGTGCTGCATGGGAGGTGGACAGTGTCCTGGAAAGGGAACTCACTTGAGGGCCACCAACTGAGCATTTGGGTAAGCAGAACTTCTCTGTCCTTCCCACTGCTGTTAGCTGCTTTAAATGTTAGAGTACTTTATATATTGAACCAGACACAAGAATGAGTCTTCTGTCTGCTGGTTAGGTCATCCCTCTGGAGGGCAACTCTCCTGTCCAATTAGTTTCCAATGATTTACATGATGTGTGCCTCACAAGCTGCCAGGTCAATGGAAATTTGGATCTGAAAATGAATGAGGGAATCCACAAAATGCAGCCTACATATGCTATAGACCAGCTCTTCAAAGCTTCTCAGCACTGTGCAGCTTCTTCCCCAGGTCTTGCTGTACATGGCACTGGTACAGCCCCTTGTAGCAGTGCCCTGGTTGACTTTTCCCCGTGTATTGAGATACCCATTAATCTTGCTCTAGAGACAAGGAGCATTTCCGTATCTGTCATTACTGCATCCCCCTTAGTGAGGACGCAGACAGATTTTAACTAAACATTCCTCCAAGGTGGTTTTAGTGACATGTATTAACATACAAGATGATTTTTGGACAAAAGCTCAATGCACACAAGTTCCTTTTGATGCAGAAGATTTCAAGTGTATCAGCAATAAATTCCAGCTCCAGCAGTGCCTATGTGTCTTAACTTGGTCCATCTGTGGCAGAGCTGGGAACTGAGCACAGGTCTCCAAAGTCTGAGGCTGACCAGTCAGTGTCCATTCCTCTCTTTACAGGAAAGCAGGGCTGGAGGACAGCTGGCTGGCTAGATCACACTGGCACTATTTTTTGACAGAAGCAGCTTTAAACTGAGTTTAAAACTGCTTTGGGAAACTCACACCAAATTAAAATGCAGGCAAGGCTTCAGCAGATATAAAACCATTCTCACGCTTTGCAAATCTCTGTTGAGGAGCCTCACCGGACCTCGTCAGCAAGAGGAGGAGCAGAAGACCTCCTCTCCAACCCCTCCGTCCCACCACTACACTCTTCCGTCTCACGCTGCTTGACTTCATCGCTTTGGAGCATTATTTTTAACTAACACTTTTAATGCTCTGATTTCGCAGGTTCCTGGTGTATAATTAGAAGTCCTGACATCCTTGTCCTCGTCCTCCCTGGTGTCACGGGCCTGTGGAGAGAAGGAGAAAGGCTTTACTCCCTCTCTCGTGGCAGAACCGGTGGCAGGTCCTTCATCAAGACAATACATCTGTCAGCCTCTATCAGCCTCCCTGTAATTAGCTCCAAAGTTAACTACTTTCCATCTCCCAGAGAGGCCAACACCTTTGTGTTTACTTCTCACTGGAAAAATTCCTCCTGCAGCCACTTGAAAGTGTCTGCAAGGTGCCTACAAGCCAAGAAATGTGCAAATTCACAGTGACGTGCAAATCTCCCCTTAATATCTCCCCACCTGACAGCATGATGTTTCCTAAATGAAGTCCGTCTTTGGCAGGGAAGGCTGTGCAGCATTGCCAAGCCAAAGGGCAATTAATTTAGATGAGTTTTCAAACAAAGTCACAGCATAAGAGCTATATTTTTAAAATTTCTGTCTCCCATTTTTCTCCTCGCAGAAAGAATTATCACAGTTGTGTGCAGCTGTGAATAAAATGAAAAATAATTGGGAAGTAGGAGGAAGTTTCGCACAACAAACCAAGACAGAATTTAAATAAATCAGAGCTGAACTCCAGGTGCTGCACAGCCCTGGTCTGGAGCCCTTGTTTTCTCTTCTGTTTTCACCCCTTTTTTCTGGAAATAGAATTAGTCCAAGTGGCAGAGCATCAGAGGAGGATGCTGTTACGCAGATTTGCGTTTATTTCCCTTCTGCCACCAATTGCAGGAGATTGTAAACGATTATAATTTTCAGACATCCTTAAGACTTGCACATTAAGGCTTTAATATTTTATTTTTTTAGCAATTATAAGAGAAATTATTTTCAGCAGTCACTATGGACAAACTGAGCTCCCACCAGCGTTTAGTGGAAATTTTACCATATACTTCAGGGTGGTCCAATGCATACCAATGAAAAAAGTTCCGCTGACTTTGGAGTGACCTGGGTTACACTGTACATTTTTGTATTGTGGGTCTTAACGATGTCTACTGGCATAATAACTTCTTTTTGTTGTTCTTAATAATTGCTTTTGTTATCGGAGCTTGGGCTTTTTTAACCCAAGATGACATTTCTTTCTTTCATTCTTCTCTGTGTGTATAAAGCACTTGGCACGATACCACCTGGGACAGTAGATAGCGAAGTTTGGAGGGACTGTATTGACTGAAAAACAGGTAATATAAGGAAGACTGTGATGGCTGGGTTTGGGATTTAAGGTTTAGGGATGCTCCCTGTGTCCTCTGCACAGGAACAGGTCATGACATTTATTCCTATTCTGCTCTTCGAATTCTAATGACTGCGGAAATGAACGACTCAGATAAAACAGAGGTTGGCTTTCTTCAACACATTTTTCTGAGCCTGGAGCGTTAATAACCCTTTTTGGCTATAAATCTGTGCTGCTCTGAGATTTCAGCCATGCCGGGGTTCTACGTGGAAAGACCTGTTGTGTCATACCTACAGCTCCTCTGAAGCAGACTCCTTTATTTTATCTGGATTAATGAAAGCCTGGTGCATATTTCTTATAAAGACTGGGTTTTAGATGGGCTTCCCCCTGTGCTGTGGAACCCCTGTCCTCTGTATTATCTGTAACAGGTTGGTTGGTGAGAGAAAACAGGTGTCAGACCACATTTATATGCATGTGTGCCCAAGTGAGAGACAGGAAGATAGTTACGCTTTTGCTGAGTAACTTGCTCTGGAGGTAATTTATGGACACATTGGTTGTGTATTTCCTGAGACCATCAGGAATGTCAGTGCGTTAAACAGTCATTTCTCTACTGAAGTAACAAAATCGAAATAGCTGTGAGTGGTGATTCATTATCAATTGCCCCACTTTTCCAAGGCTGGCTCATATTTTCACACCTACAATCCTTCTTTTTTCTTGTGTCTTGTAGAAATATTCCCAATAACGTAATCTTGTTGGGAGCTGGGATCAGTAAAAATCTTTGCAGAAGAGAACTGGTTCTATAAGCACAGCAGCGGCAGCCTGGCTTTATAACTTGAAATAACTCCTCTCTATTTCTATTTATTCCTGGGAAACAACAGTCAAACTTTCAAAGGGTTTTAGAGATAATTACCTACACATTTGTCCTACTGAAGGATTGATTAGTGCTTAGTTAGATTCCTGGAAATGCTCCCTCCATATTTTTAGAGGAAAGCCATGCCTCAGGAGTCTGTTCAAGTTCTCCAAAAAGAGTGAAGGAGCATCGGTAAGCTGGGCTTACGGAGTGTTATACCTGCACAGTGCATTTACTGTGAACACAACATCTCAACAGGGCTACATTTCACTCAGGCAGAGGAGAACCTTCCCTCACCAGTGCAAGAAGCCACATCACTGGGAGCGCAGTTTTTCCAGGATGATGCATTCACTGCCACATTTCCCTAGTAGAGCACTGCCGATGGGACCGCGGAGAGGTGCGACTGTGGGCTGACGCAGCTGCCAGCAGGGATGGGTATAAAGACATAGCCGGGTTTTATTTTTGGTATTACTTTGGGAAACTTCAGTGCAGTTCCAGTAGCTCCAGTCTGCTTGTGCATGCCACTTAGTTACAGATCAACTTCATCTCCACACACGAGCGGTCCCGCAGTGAGGGATGCCTGCAGTACCCAGGCAGCTGTTGCTTGCTCAGCCTTCTCTCCACAAAGCCAAGAGGCATGCTGTAATTTTGTGTGTAATTTTACCTGGGGATTAGTTGCAGCTATTTAGGAGAACTCAGCTGCAGCTGCAGATCCTCACAGATGCTCATAAAGGGACTGTGCTCCACGAGCCCTGCTCATTTTTGAGTGAGTCAGGGATCATGGAAAGATAAGGCACTCTCCTGAGTGCTGCCATGGGCTTGGTGATCACGGAGAAGCTCATTAAGCGATGTCAGCTGAGGACAGGCTGGCTGGGTCACTCGCAGCCTCGAACCTCCAAATGACTCACGCTCCCCTGCCAGACCAAGGGACATGTATTGGCTTGTTTTTGTTGGTGACAGTCCCGGGTCTTATTACCTAGGGAATATCTTACCAGCTCCAAAGTGCACAAGGACAAAACAAAAACAAAAGCAGCCAGGAAGAAGGAATGATCAGACATGGTATCTGAACAATGTGCATTTCTGCCTTTATGATTGTCAACAAACCCAATTACCGGTCGATTAGCAGCAAATCAGGGTGAAGCAGTTTCGCTGGGATTAGATGGAGAAGGTTAATGAAGGGTCTGAAGGCAGATGTTAGCAGCTGGGGGTGGTTGGGTAGAGCAGGGTGCAGTTGGCTCCTAGCTGGAGGTGCATACCTGCCTTCCCTGCATTTGCAGAAATTACTGTGCTGTTTCCCAGGCTGGGCACTGGAGACACAGAGGACACCCAGGAGGCAGAACTGGGGCCAGACAGACTCAGCAGGGGTGCAGGGACAGAGCAAGAGAGGCTGAGCCACTGCGGCAAACGGGCTCTGAGTGCTGCAAGCTGGGTTTGTGGGTCTGAGGCAGAAAACCAGAACTCAAGAGCCTTGTCTGGAGCTCATCTTCTGATCACTGCAAAAACCACAGGGAATATCAGATGCAGCCACGCTGCAAACAGCTCCTCTACGGCTCGGAAGAAGTTTTCCGGTTCCCTCAATGCTAGAAGCACCACTGTCCGGTGCCTTAACAGCCTCTGCCACCCCCTGTAAGGAAACCCTTCTGTCTAAACCTGGAAAAAACTGTATTTCAATTGGAACTTGTAGTTTCATTTATAATTGTGCTGAAGCAAAATCTTTGCTATAAACCCCCAAAGAGCCTTGTTTGTTTATAACAGATGGGGCTGGTCTCTCTGCTCTCTTTCACTAGCACAAATCAATAGTTACTATATTAAAGTCAGTGAACGCACATGGTACAAAATCAATGCAAAGCGGAAAGCAAGCAAATCTGTGTATTAAAGTAACAGGTAGTATTTTGTGTCCCTTTGTATTGTAGGTACTATTCAATATCAAAGGCATTTTTCCCCTGCTGCTAAGCCCACTCAAATATTCATTATTTACTTCTCATACCCAAAAAGTATATTAACTTTTCATATCCTCAAATGCAGCATTTCAAGGTGTCCCTCAGTTTTCTCTGAGCAGCTCGTGGTTTTAGCAGCAGCTCAGCACGGTCAGTGCAGAAGCCAGAGCGGTTGTATGGTCCATGCTGAAGTCCAGGTTACCCCCAGCTCAGGCAGCACAAATCTGCCCAGGGGATTCGCTGTACAAGGGGCAGGACTGACAATCTTCAGCAGCTCTTTCTTTTAGCTATTAGAAATGGCAATTTAAAGTCTGATTCTCATCACCAGGATGATCCCTCCACCCTGTTCCAGCCCTAGGCATGTCCATGGGTTTTATCTCTCTTCCAGAGCACTCTCATATCCCTCAAGTAGCTTACAGAGGAGGGACTGGTGCAAAGGCAATCTCTAGCCCTGAAATTCGCAGCTGGGCATCATCTGTGTAAGCCACTGCTAGCTGAGCACTCTCATTGAACACCTGTAGGGTGAAAGTCAAAGCCATGAATCTCATGTCTTTTGCTTCTTGTCTGCAAGCAAAAATTGTCGCAAGGTGGGAGGGGAGCTAATCTTATCACAAAAAGTTTTTTTCCCAGATGGTAAAAAATACACAATAAACCATGTCTTCTTGCTTTCTACAAATTCATCAAACTCGTAACTGTTTCCCTTGGTCCTCTTCTTGTGCTTCTTTCTGTATTCATTATTGCTCAAAAAAATTGCTTCTCTGTTTGCTCATCGGTCCTTCCACCCACATTTACCTCATGTCCTGGGTGTGATGAATTTCCTTTCATCTTTGTCTTCTTAGATGGAGCCAATAAAACATGTGACAGAGATGTTCCGTGCTTCCCAGTAGTAAACTCTTCTTCCTCTTCTTCCTAAAAAAACCCTGAGTTTGCAATTGATAAACATTCAGAATTTCCTTGAGGATATTTAATGATACACAGCAGCATTCACTGAGCACATGACATTAATTCCTCTGTAATTATTTTCTCACAATTACATGTTTTGTTTTGGTTTAGGTGTTTTTTTTTGTTTGTTTTTTTTTTGTTTTTGTTTTTGTTTTTGTTTTTGTTTTGTTTTGTTTTTTTGGAAAAGACAATCACTGAAAGTAAATACATTTCTGAGAAGACTTGAATGTTCCAAAGTAAATACTGGAAGTACCATATCCTGAACATTTCTGCTTCTGCAACCTCTTTGTTCATTTGACTTCTTATTTAGAAATTATTTCTAATTTCAAAATGCAGCAGTGAGTGAAAGTTTGGTTCCCATCTGTTCTTGCCTTCATGGTTTCTGCTTCACAAGATCATTTCCAGAAGTGCATTAGTTATACATTCTTGCAGAGCAAGTGTGAATATTGTCTGCAAAAGCACTTACTGGAGCAGCCACTGAACATTAATAAACATGACACCTCTCCTGTTTGCTTTATGCAGTGAGGCTTCTGCATTAAGTCATCCACCAAACAGGATCACTGTTCCACAGGCACTGCTAGGCAAGAGTTATCAGGCAGAAGCATCAGTCAATGAATGAACCAGTCTTTGGAACAACCGATAAAAATTGTAATGTAAATCCCAACCCTGCATCCAAAGTCAGCTGGGTGCTACCAGGCACACTTATTTACGGCACCCCTTAGATGCCAGTACAAATTTAGCAACAGGAGCTGGATTTCTGAGCAAAGACCTTGTACCCCTCAACATTTGGAGCAGCATGTAGACTGGGATTAACAGAATGATGTACAAATGGTTTCCACTTAGTTGCCATGGTACGGTGGATGGGACCATGCTTTTAACATTAAATCACGTGTTTTGGTCTGGACTTCACTCATAAAAACTCAAGGGTCTCTCACTTGTTTTTCTGAATTAGGAAAGTGACACTTCTTAGTNTCTGCATAACATCTCCCTTCTGTTGCGTGCAACCAAGGGCAAGAAGCTCAGGCATTTGTGGGAAACTGAGAGATGCACGTGTAAATGACAGTTTTCAGTGGGACTTTACCTTGGTCCCGTACTTTGGACATTGGATATATTTTTGTGGTTTGCTTAGGTTATTGTTTTGTTGGTTTTTTGTTTTTTTTCCCCAGGCATGTAGCACACACCAGCATGGCACAGAGCTCTGGTTCAGTGAATAGCACGGGGTGCTCTTTGTGAGGTGTAGCTCTCATGCTATTTCCACTTGCATTTTATGTGTCGGTAGAACAGCAGGTGTTGATTAACAGAAGAATTAAGTACTAATGTCTTCCAGGTTCATGCAGCTTTTCACCTTCAACACACAGCCTGCCTGACTGCTCAGACCACGCTGTCTCCGAGTCAGGGGTTTGCAGAGTGCTTGCAGTTTTTGCAAGCAAAGTAGTCGGGGTCTGTTGATGCACAGGAGGAGTGCTTTGACTCAAATGTACAGCTCCTATTTTGTTTTCTTTTTTTCTAAAATGTGAATAAAGATTTAAACAGTAAGAGGTATTTCATTTTGCAAAATTTGGAACTTATTTTGTTCTTTCTGCAGGAAGCCTCGGGGTCATTTTGACCCACCATTCCAGGGACCAGCCCTAGCTCCCTATGAGCTCCCACAGGGAGGTGTTCTCCTTGCTAGGTGGAAGGAGCAGCAGCAGCAGGTTTAGTGGTAAATGCAGCACTCTCAGCTGAGAGTCCTGCAGTCAGGGGACACGGGGTGGGTGAATCTTGTACTTACTGTCCATGCTGTTGGCCGAAAGAGAGGAGAATATAAGCTTCTGTTTTGATGGACTGTCCTCTCTAGCAATGAAATCCACGACTGCCACCAGCTGCCTGAGTGTCTCCATTCCTTCATCACAGTCTGCTCAGCGAGAGCAAGGCTGTGCTGTGTCTTTCTTCCACCCCAGCTTTCTCCACCAGCTCCCCACCCACTGCAAGGTTGCTCCTCCCAGGTGCTTCCCATTACAGAGGCATTACTCTCTCCTTCTTAAAGACTTTCATGAAGTCATTGAGTGTCTTCCTTCCACCCACTCTTTGCTTCTTTAGTTCAAGGTGACCAGCAGCTAGTATAGGTGTCCTAGTGAAAGGAAACTGTTAAATTTCTATGGCCAGAACAGTGAAAGTAGTCATCACTCAGTTCTTGGTTTCTACAGCAGGGAACTGAAACACCACTTCTTCACTCCACGCTTTTGGCATTTAATTCCCACTTCTTCCCAGTCCTGGGAGCTTTTGGACCTGGTAAGNAAGTGGAACCTCCTGTGTTCCAGCTTGAACCCATTGCCCCTTGTCCTATCACTGGATGTCACAGAGAAGAGCCTGGCTCCATCCTCCTGACACTCACCCTTCACATCCCTTGTGTGCTTTTGAGCTGTAACCCAAGGAACTTCCTCAGCTCCGAGAGTTGTTTTAGTGGCTGACTGCCCGTAGCATTGGCTGTCCTGCATTAGGTCTTTGCATGGTTGTGGTTCATATTAACAAGTCTTTGTGACGCACACAGTCAGGGTACTGATTAAGAGCATCCCTGGGACACTGCACTGACAAACATAGTTTGGCTTCCCCAGTTTATTGATGGGGAGGCTGACCTTGTTTGTTTTTCTGAATTGTCCAGCTGTTAATGCTGTTGAGAGTTGGATGTCTACCTCTGAATACAAGAACTACAGTTCCTGATGAGTTTCAGTGAGTGCTTGTATTTGCTCTTCCACAGGTTGTCTTGATACTGGAGATGCGTCCCTTGCTTCTGCAAGGCATTATCTCCACATAGACATCTCGTTACTGGAATATGTTTTTCAGTTTGCTAAAATACACCAGAAGGGATTTTAGTGGGTAAAAAAAATCCATCTTGATTAAATTTATACTAATGGCTGCATATATTTCAGATGAACGAGTTTCCTGCACAACTAAACACACTGTGTACTCTCTAACAGAGCTACAAAATGTGTGGCTCTCAGTCAACACATCTCTAAAAAAGATGCAGTGATAGCTATTTGTATGATGAGATCGCAGCCAGTGATCTGCCCTTTTTTCTGCAAGTCCCATAACATCCAGTGTTTCTAAAGCCCCAGGTCTTGGAGCAGTGGGAGTTTTCCTCTGTCCTTCCTGGAAAAATCTCACCATAGTGGACATAAAGGAAAGCTTCACAGACCAAAATACAGGCTAAAATTCAAAAAGGAGAAACCACTTGCAACCCCCCAAAAATAATCTAGATAGATAAAAGATAAAGACTGGTTGGTGTATACGTGTTGCAGTTCTGTAAACTGCAATACTTATGTACTGTGGCTACACTGGGTGAAGTAATCCATCATGAACCACGTGTCAAATATAAAGGTGGTCCCTGATTCAAAACACTTAGTACTGGTTTTTATTTTAAAACTCATTTTGAGTCAGTGCTATGATTTTTGGCTACTTGAGGTAGTTGTGAATGGCAATGCTTGTACCTACAGTGGAAGTGGGCTGCTGCTGACACCAGAAAGTCCTGAGTTTGATATCCTGTGGTCTCATGCTGAGGTCTGCCGTGACAAAGCCCCAGAGACCAGCTAGTGAACAGTTTCACAGACATAGTTGGTGTGCTGGTTCATTAGAAGCACCAAGGGTTTAAAGGAAAAATCATTTAAAGTCAAACACTGAAAAGTGTCTAGCAGAGAAGAGAAATAACAGCTTCATTAATTTCTTGCAGTTTTTTGAAATGAAGTTGAAGTAAAATTTAGAAATGTCATTTAAAACTGAAGAATAGAAATGTGACATTTTGAACAGAGCAAAACAAAGCATTTTGACTCATTCCTTTAAAAAATGTACTTTTGTGGAGGTTTTCCCTACCAATTCACTCTCCAGCTTCAGCAGTTGATCACAAAGCGTTGTCACCCCCCAACCTCGACACCCTTTCAAACCGGGACGTCGTGACCAGTCTTGATGTTGCGGGATGTGGTGGTGGGTAACAACTCTGCACTCACAGGCAAGGACCCTCAGTGTGGCCACGTGAAATGGAAAGCCCACAATTTTCCAGCCTTCCTCTTCTCCCCATCACATGCACAAGCCACCTCCCCTGTGAGTGAGCAGGAGAGGACCCATCCAGGTGCCTGCTGCAGTGGCAATGGCAGCTCTAATGAGTGATGAGAGAAAGAAAACCCTTTAAAAACAGCCCGCACACAGAAAACCCATCGGGGGTATAGCCAGTGTGAGCAGAGGCTGCATGGTGCCTGCCGTGGCACTGCTGGGCAGGAAAGGGCTCTCCTTCATCACGGCAGCATGGGAGGTCAACTGGTCAACTGCTTCAGCAAGAGTTGATGCTAACGTGAAAATCAACCAGAGGGAAAAAAACCACTTGCCAGTTCTACCTGGCCAACTTTTTCACAACTTTAAGTGGGAAGGCTGTTCCATGGAGGGCTGTAAATTTGTCTTTTTATCCTTTGACCCTCTGTTTTAGGGATTTCTGCCACTGAAGTGAGATCTAAGGGAGTAGCCATGGCAGAAAGGTGGCACGATGTGATGGCTCTGGGACTCCCAAACTCTGCGTCTTGTGTTGCAGTAGAAAACTCATTGCATTAGTGATCCAGGTATTGTGAACTGGGCTGTAGATGGAAATGAAATCACACTTGGGTATCCTGTGAGCTGTGGCAAACAGACCTTCCTCCTTTGCTGTGGAGGTATGTTGGGAAGAATCACTGCAGAGGGAGTTGGGAAATTCACTGATATGTTCCTGACTATTTTAAGGAGGAAAGCAATCAGAACTAATTCAAGTATTTAAGATTTTTAGACAGATACTTCCTTCCAGGATTCTTCAAACGAACGTGTTGCTGCAACTGATACATACATTATGTCATGAAATTATGCAACTTTACCCTAACTCTGTCCCTTGCCCATTTCTGCTCATGTCATTGTTATTTTTCCACAGGTGACAGAGTAGCTGAAGGGGTTCAATAGAATAAGGCTGCTGAATAGAGGAATAAATCCAGGAAGGTTGTTACAGGGATGACTGGAGATTGGCTTCTCCAGGGAGGACAGTCAAGGTCACCGGTGCGGTGCTGTGCACTGACTGTGGCGGTGGTACAGCACACACTTTGGGGTGATTTTTTTCTATGGTGGAATGAACTTCATTGGAAGTGAGATGTTTAATCAGCACCTTTAATGCGAAGCAGTGTTACAGACAATTAAGTAGGAGCTCGTACTCATAAAAGCAAATGTGAAATTACTCAGAAGTGCCAGCAATTTGGGAGGAGATTTGCAGAGCGTGGCATTGGAAGGGGCAGGAGCAAGTGATGAGAAGCAGTGCAGGTAGCAAAGAAAGATTTAATGTCCCCTGAAATCCCATGTGCTTCTGAGACTGGAATTTGGGACCAAGTGCTGGCTAAATGGGATGCAATGAAATTCTTTGTGGTTGCTGGTTCACTCCTATGCTCAGCAAAGCAGTGCTCTGGATATCTCTGTGTATAAACACAGTGACATCAAGGATGGATGGCTGTGCCTCTCCTTTTGCCTTGCAAATGGAATACCTTGCAGGACCCCTAATTTATATATCACTAAAATAAAAAGAGGTGATGGGTAGGACAGCAGAGGTAGACAGCATTTTAAGGAGAATTGTGAGCTGGCCAAGACAGAGCATGAAATAGAACGGGTCACAAACCTGGACGTGGTGAAGAGGATTTAAAGCCCAGAGGCTTTGCCAAAGGAGATAAAACCAGATCTTTGTCCAGACGTGTCAGTTTTCCTGGAAACACCAAACAGTTAGACATCAATCTTCCATGAGCAGCAACTGCTGAACATCTGCATGTGTTGCAAGACCATCTGTAAATCTCCCTTTGTGGAAGAGTGAACGAGCTCAAAAAAAATGTCTCACAACCTGCTAAAGAAATTTTCCCATGGAAAAGTGGAAACGCAGAAAAATATGGTCTGACCTGGGATTTGCTGAGAGATGTGAAGGGCAGCACAGAAGGCAAAAATTCATCACTAGAAGGGACTCGGTGTGAGCCAGGGGCTTGGCAATGCAGTTGGGCCAGTTGGTGCAATTGGTGGAGATGTGACATTTACAGCAGTGCTGTGGAGCTGGAGAAGACTTTAGGTCAGAAAGGACCTCCAGCATTCAGAAGTCACGTTAGGTTTCTTATAACCTCTCTCCATTCCCATTCAGACAACAAGAGGGCTCAAAGCCTTTAGGGGAAACACAGCAAGAGGAGCTTCTTTCCGTTTTCTTATTCTGACTTTTGTTAGAAAGCAAGTGGTTGGTAGAGCTTGAGCTCCCTGTATAGCTGGATTTAATATGTGTGAGGGCAAAAGTGATCCTCAGCTGGCTCTTGACATTACTGAATGCTTATAGAGTCATAAATCCAGTCTTCAATACCAGGGAAATTAGCAATTATGGAAAATATAAGGGAAGCAGTTCAGTTAACTGCAGGCACAGCGGAAAAATTGGCAAGAAAAAATGTTGCCACAAATACAAGACTACCCAGGATAAATTAGTTTAAAATTGAAATTACTCCTCCATTCTGTGAAACAGAGACACTGAACTAAAGAAGCTAATGTTGGAGCTAGAAATATCACCCTCTGTGTCTGGTTTCCTTCTGGGTAGGTTAACAACAACAACAACAAGAATTTGTCTCCTTTCATAATCGATGTGTGATGGGAACGGCACACCTGGCCCACATGAACCATCTCTGAGATAAGATGACCTGTCGAGGCCAGTGAATAGATCTGATGGGCAGCCACCTCCACGGGTCCCACAGGTGAGGTGAGAGGATGGACGCCACCACCCCAAAAGAGGTGGAAATGGGTCTGGGGGAATTCAAGTGAGGAGCTTTGCTGAACAGCTAAGCAAGTCTTTGGGTTGGATTTTATTTGGGCATATACAGGGCAGTCCAAGAGATGCCCCACAGGTTTTTCTGTGTAATTTCCATTTTGAGATGTGGCCTGGCTGATCTGCAGGGGGGAAGCTTTCTACAGAAGAATCTGCACCAGCCTGGAGCTGAGTTTTGGGGAAGGGAAGATGTGTTTGAATCTGTCTGTACATGAGGCAGGGCAGAGCTTTCCACACGGGGTCAATGTCCACAGCAAATGGTGGGCAGGAGAGTGGAGATTGTGTGCTCTGAGTGTTGACCAGTGGGCAAAATCACTCTGGTGGGAGAAGAGACTTGATGAGGAAGAGATGAGGATGAAGCTGAGCTCCCAATGTTACCATTAAGCACTGCTGAAGTGCCTTCCAGAACTTGTTAAGGATCCTCAGTAGATGGTCCAAGTGGCATTTGGATCGGGAATCAGGAGATGCTCCCCTACTCTAACATGGATACAACTTTTTTCGATACCAGTTGTACCACACTGGTTCAGCCAAAAAATTATACTGGGGAGAAACAGATGTCAGTGAATAAAATTAAGTCACTTTTAAGACTCTTATCCATAAGCACAGACATATGGCTTCCTAGAGACTGTGTCAGGTTGGGGTTTGGTTTTCTGTATTAGATCTTAAACATTGCAAACAGAAGTGAATCCAGAGGATGGAGGGAAATCTGCCCTCAGAGCAGAACAAAGCCTGTGGCACCCTGAAATGATGGCTTTCAGCCTGTGCCTTGTTCCTGGCACATCTGGGAAGCTCATGGAGAAAGTATTATACAGCATGGCTATTGAATTTCAAACAAATACAAAGCACCTAAATCTCTCTCAGTTTAGTCACTGAAAATATCTTCTACATATATTTTCTGCATATTGAACCCACTGCAAAATCTAGTTATAGAAACACTAGTTGGAAGTAGCTGGATTTGCCTGTTGGATGCTTTGATATGCAGGATTTGAACGCTTTGGAGGGGATTGAATAAGTGCTTCAATATTCAAAAGAAGCTCAGATATACCTGACAGAAGAAACGGAGAGGCAATGCAAATAGAAACTCTAATAGAGATAACAGCGACACCAGGAGAATCACAGATACAATGGGTAAAATCCAAGTGTTTCCAAACGTGGAGATTTGAGCATAAAGAACGATTATTTTCTAAATGACCACTGTCTCCTTGGTTTAACAAATGAGACACTCATTCCTTTGACTGATTTCATCTGTAATGAGCTTTTTTTCATCCTTCTCAATTCATATAGAGTGTCCCTGGTCCTTGAAAGGCCGTGTGTCCATGTCCTCCTCACGTGGGTTTGTGTCTTGCAGCTGGACACATGAAAACGTTCACAGTTGAAAGCATCCTCCATCTGTTCATTGACTGTAAGTTTGAAATTGGGCTTGTTTAGCAAAACAAATTTTTTCTTTTTTTTTTTTAGTGAATCCTTCGCTTGTCTGAAAACAGTTGAATTTGGCATCCCAAGGTTCAAACACCTATCAGTGCATCACCAGATTACTATTGATAAATGTCAATAACATGGGAATGCTTTCTAAACAGCACAGCGTTCTTGTGTGAAGGGCTCCCACTCCAGTTGGACAATGTTGTATAGAAGCAGTAATGGGCATTACTATATATCTTGTACTGAGGTTTATGTGCTTTCCACGGCTTTCAAGGCAGCCCTCCTGTTAAAAAAAGGATTTGGGGAACAAATATGTGCTAAAAGAGAAATTTAGAAGAGACAAGTTAAATGTTGCACTGGGTTTCCAAACTGGAGGGATTATTCTGAGGCAGTACTTCATATGACAAGTTATAAAAGTGTTATTTAAAATGTATTTGCTTAAAATTATGGATATTCAGTACCAAGAAACACCCCCCCAGCAAATTTGATCCAAGTTTTTTCATAAAAGCTTTTCACATAACAGGCAGAGCCTGCTTCGTTATCTTCAACAGCTGATTTTAAATTGCCTGCAGACTGTGAACAAAGTGGATATAGCACGTGAAAACCCACACGCTCCTTACTATGGAGGATTTCAGTCCTTTTCTGTTGAAAAATAGCTGCTACTATGAGCAGTTCAGGACAAGAAATTACAGCCCTGAAGCAAGTGGTAGGATACGAGGACAAGTTGAATGAAACGTGTAGAGTGATCTCACTTTGTGATATTTATCCAGCCCCGCCAGAATGTTTTATGAGGCCAAACTGAACTTGTTACAGGGGTTGCCACAGATGTACATGGGCTATTCCACGTGCCTGGGGTCGACGGTCTCAGGCAGTCTCCTCCTGCAATGATACGACTATTTCTCATCCAGCGGGTAGGTTAGAGGTGTATAGAACCCTTTCTATGTTGTATGCCATTTGTGAACATACATACCAAAACCAACACACGTTCAGAAAACTGATAGTGCCACCTGTGTCCATATGCTCCACCAGCATATGTGTACAAATGTGTACAAACGGTGGCATGTGGACTGAAAATATATCAGCAAGCCGGTATGAAAACTCAGAAATGGAGCTGTGTGCAGATTTCACAGCCATCAGGGACAGGCAATAAGCAAATAGCGACACAACCTCGGTCTGCGAGGCTTCTTCCAGCTAAACTGAGGCAATC
>VZTO01006201.1:127526-152903 GCA_013400615.1 Syrrhaptes paradoxus | reverse complement strand
GCACTTGGCCTTGTTGAATGTCAAAAGGTTATAAGGAGGCCAGTTACTTTTGTGCCATGCAGTGCTAGAAGCTAAGAATCCATGCAATATATAAAAGTCCTATACCAAGTGCTGAAGCCTTGAGGTGGTGTAAGTCTGAAGATTGAGAAACCTAGCTTGAGAGGTGTACGTGTGACCTACAAATCTATATTCCTGTTTTAATCAATAGAAGTCTAGCCAATGCATACTAGAAAGACCAGATTATCCAGCTACATATGGCCAACTGAACTGATCTCTAGAATACAACAGCTGCACTGACTACACCTCCAGTGATTATACTGGGAACCTGTCTCACTCAGTGTAGCCACCAGTATTCAAACAACCACATTTAAGTGTCAGCAGTCTGTAACTGAATCCCACCACTGCAGCTCAATGGAACCTCATCCAAGTGTCCGTTGTTTCACTTTATTCCCATGCTTGGCTTGAGTATTTTTTCCCGAGTTGTGCTGAGGACTGCTAGGTATTATGTCTCTGCCTGTTTGTTGTCAGTTTTTATATTAAAAATTGAACTGTTTTCCAGAGAGCTCTTAACAGAAAACAATACCCTGAAAGATTTAATTTTTAAACATGCTTCCTTCTGAGACAAAAAGATCGCATAATCCAAACAACTGAAGAACAGGTTAACCTTCACTATTTAATTAAATTGATTCTGACAACAAAACAGAACACTGTTTTTAGGTTGCCTAATTTCACTTTGGGTTTAGAGAACTTTCTTAGAAGAATGTTACCTTGATAATAAAATATTTTCTCAGATGCTGAATAGCATAGACCTATTCTAAAGTGGCTGTATTTTGCTTTTCAGTCTAAAAATTCTCTGTTCTTCCCTGTCACATGAGAAATTATTCTTTTTTCCTCCTCCATTTTACAATGGGTAACAGAGCTAACCTTAGATCAGTTAATCTTTATAGTATCAAGCTTAGCTCATTAAATTTTGGGGCATTTATTTGAACTAACAAGATAAATGATGTGAAACTTCCAAACTCAAAACAACCTAGACATACACAGTATTTTAATAAGGAATAGAATGTAAAATATAGTTCAATTATTTAAAAGGAGAAGGTTTTAACTATTTATCAGAATTTTATCTTGGCAGCCAATTAGGAGCTGCTGTGTTATCCCTAATTTAATGTCAGCTCAATTTAGGGAGGTTCATGGGAAATCCATTTTCTTGCTGCAATTGATTCTCCCATTGATGAGTTACCAGGATCCATGAGACAAGTCATGAATAATCACATCAGCAGTGAAATTTAAAGTATTTGAAAAGTATTATGGAAATAAAAAACTGTGAATTTTGCTTTACAACCATTCAGTGACCTCTTTCTTCTCAGGACGTCATTCCAAAAGTTCACAGCTCAACTCCTTAAAAATTGTTCATTACTTCAATTTTTCTCATGATAGCAATTAAGTTATGAATTGTAGAGAGACTATCCAGTACGAAGAATTCAATCAAGACAGCATGGTTACTGTATATACTTGAATACCGTACAGCCAGCAAAATTAATTTTCAGTATCTACATTCTGTCAGGGGAATGGTAATTATATTTTATTGAAATGACTCACCTCAATTTCTTTTCTAAGCTTAGCATGCTTTTTTTTCTCTTCTTCCAGAAAATCTGCTTTTTTATTGATTAATTCTTTCAATGTTGTGATTTCGCTTTTTAAAAGTGTAATTTCTTCCTGCAGATATAAGTCAAGGTATAGAAATCCCCTCCTTAAAAAGTTGCACAGTGCATCTATTAAAGTTATTAAAAATGTCACATTTTAACAATCTCACTTTATTAGATGAGATAAAGATCCATAATAAACAATTTCACATTAAAATAATGAACAATATTTAAATTAATAATAGTTTAATAATTGTAATTAAAATTAAAATATAACATGGCTTTAGGTATTTAAGACATACTCTTGATCTGAAATATGCAAACAATGGCAATACAGGAATCTGAACTCATTTTGGTGGTCTTAATTTTTTTTTAAATTAAACTTATTGCAAAATCAAATAATATTTAATGTAATATTTCTTTCTCACAGGGAAATACAGTGTTAACAAGTCTTTGTTCATCAGTATTTAAAGATTTGCTTGCACAACCAAATTTTCATCATTTTACATGAAGAGAGTAACACCAGATTTTCAATTATTTCAAGTTGCATCAGAGTTGAAATCTCTGATCCCATTTCAACTTCATACATGTGTTTGCTCATATATGGTAAATTTTTGTGTTGAAAAATTCCTACATGGTAATTTTTAATAAGTACTGCAATTAGGGTCATGTTAGACTGGAATACCAAAACAAATATATTTTTCCTCTCTCCTTTTTTCTGTCACCTTCTCATCAAATCTACCTCCTGTTGGCAAATAGATGAACTACAGTTTGTTACCTGACAGCAAAGCCCTCAGATATAGCAATGATATAGTTCAATTTACAGCTTTGTAATTTTTTTCATTCACATTGAATGAACCTGATTTTTACAATGATATACAGATAACAATGGCTGATGATTTTTTTACTGCATACTGAAGTCAAAATTTCTTCAATTAATGTAGCATTATAAATTATCTATATTCACCATGTTCAGTGCCTCATGAACCATAAGCATATTAGACAAAATAAGTACATTAGTTAAAGTATGCCAGAATTATTTAACACAAAAGGAAAAGAATCAAAAAGGAAATATAGTACCTGTACTTGTTTTATAACAGATCCTTCTGGATTCTGGAGATCACGCATTAACTCCTCTTTCTTTGTCTTTAATTCTTTAATAACAGCTTTCTTTTTAGCAAGCTCAATCATAACTGGCATTTTACTTTCCACCTCCCAAAAGAGATGTTTATGAGCCTTTATTTTATCACGATATTCATTATTTCTTGCAAATGTCATCTCAAACTCTTCTTGTACTGTTTCTGCATCACACTTCAGCTTTAAATTTTCAGAATATAGAGCTCCGACTTGGGCCTCCAGATTTTCACAGTGATATTTTGTCACTTGTATGGCATCATCTTGCAGATATATTTCCCTTTCTGTTGTCTTTGTTTCTAACAGAATAGAACCCATTTCTTTTTCTAGTTCCTGAAACTTTGCCTGTAAAATATTTCAGTGTTCACATAAGAACATTTTTTAAGAGGATACTAGGTATCTAGTTAAACACTGTAATTTATATTTATTCAACAGTGTCCTTTTTCCCTTGTTAAATGTGGTTGGAAGGGAAGATAATTAGGGTTCCATTTCCTAAAATCATCACTTTAGAGGCACAATGCAAGAATACTATCTTAGATTTCTCTCCTTAGATTGAGCCTAAAATACGAAACAAAGTATCCTTGTAATTACTTTAAATTCCTCGTATTTATGAGGTGCATAGGACATGACAGATCAAACCCAATCCTAATGTTTGTTTAGAGACAAAATCTGGTTAAGTCCAAATCAGATTAAAAATAACCAGATGCCAAAAATCACTTACAAACCCACACAGAGCTTAACTAGCCTTGTTCTTACTGAAGTTTTTAATCCCACCTTCACCATGGTAGTATTTGAGAGCAGGATTAATCCCAGCTATTTTAACCCCCCCAAAAATATGCATCTAGTCCTTAAAAGACCTCTCCATCTTCTCACTGATGAGAAGTGGGCAACTCCAGGAAGTAGTACTTCAACCCATCGTAAGAAGCGTAAGATGGGAGAGCTGAATTGCTGCCTCAGAAGTGTTTCTCTCTGATGACTATCAAGAGAGTCTAGATGACTAATACAGGCTTAACATCTGACTTGTAGGTGACGTAAGCCAGCCATGATGAATTCCACACAAAGTAACAGCCAACAGAGTAGTGCATTAAATGTGAGAACTAGCATCATGATTTATGTCACCTATTATCTTTTCTCTAATGGAAGCATTACGAGTTCTATGAAATCTCTTACTCAATGTCTTGAACACATTGAGACATAATTGTTAGGAACAAAAAGTTTCAGAGTAACTTTTAATTTGGAAGTCTTGGGCTATACAGTTTTTGCAGGATTTGTATCAGTGCCAGACACCATTCACTGAGCACAGGAAAGCAAAACATCTTAATGGCAAAGATCTTCAGTTTTGGAAAGGAAATTATTGTTCTATGTCTTCTGCGACATGTACACACAGGAACAGACGTAAAGATAAAAAAAAAAAAACAGTTCTGCATTCTGACTTTAAGTTCCTAATTATTTACCTTCGCTGTTCTGCTAACATTAATGCTTGTATGGAACTTCCTAGGGCTTGGGCTTTTTTGAAAGAAGGAAAAGGTGTGAAAGAGGAAGAAAATAAATGAGCTACATTGCATAGGGCTCTAAAGTTATGTGGGTTGTTTTTTTTTAAAACAGATACTGTTATTTAAATTGTTTGATCACAAATTAATTGTTACACCATCATCATACTATATTATAGTATGAAAGATAATTAGGAGAAAGCTTCTTGCAAAGTATGGCCAGCCAATTGACATTCCTAAGCAATACAAGTTTTCACTGCTCCTTCAGAGAAGCTATCTTTGTGCAAAATTTCAAACACCAATTATTTCAGTTGTAGAGCTATTCACTGATGTTATAATTGGAAGGAACTCCACTATTTGTATTCTCCTATGCTCAAAAATGCCCCAATGCTACTGTGTCTTTCCTCAGGCTTAAATGTGTCTCAACAGAAATTTGATCTCAAAGGTTAAATAATAATTGAAAGACCAATAAATCCTGTGAAGGATTAGAACAGAAATTATCACAGTCTTCACAAAAAACTATATGCATCCAGTGTTCTACAAAATATTACTAAATGAAACCAGTATTTAATGACTATTTGGGATACCCACTTCAAACGCACAGAAGTATTTTATACTAAAAAGATCCTAAAAAGTCTGTTGAAAATCTGCCCAAAAAGGATGCTTGTAAAATCCTTTTTTTTTTTCATTAATTTCTTTGTAAATCACCATAAAAAAAATCAAAGATCTCTAAGTTTGTATTGTGTTTTTGTGGCTTTCCTTTGTGGGTTTTTGTCAGTGTTTTTGGGAGGTTTGTTTTGTCTATTCTTTTCCAAATAAATAAATCAAAGCTTCTGCTAAAACCTGCTCTAAAGAAGTCTTAGTTGTATTGCAGCCTTCCAAATAACAATACACATACAGTTTGGGCTAAGCCTAAATGCCACACACAGGAACAGAACAGCTGCTTTATATTTAAATACAAACACACAGAAAAAAATGGAAGTACCATCAGCTTCTCTTGTTCATAGGAATACTTTCTCATATAATGAAAAATAAATAAATGAATTAAACTACTCTGTATAAGGTTTAGTACCTGCAATTGGAAAAGAACTGTTTTGCTTTTTTCTATCTCCGATGCTTGTGAATGCTGCTGCTCTGCAACTTGTTTTACAACTTCAATTAGTGACGGAGAATTGTGCTTGGCCATCTCAGGCAAAAATGCAGAACTGTAAGGATATTTTTTAAAAAGTGAACTGTTTTATCTTCATTCCGCTTAATTCGTAACTGTTAATGAAAGAAAACAACATCAAGGGCTTTCCTATGGGATCCCAGATCAACAGACACTATTTCATTTGTTTCATTTTTTATTAACAAGAACAGATCACTAATGGGCGGATGCTCAAAGCCAAAGACTGAGAACTAAACTCTTCTTGCTGAATTTTATAAAATAAACTACTGCTATGTTATTCTGGCCATCCCGCTGGATCACCCCACACCCCTCAACACCAAGCACGTCTGCCCCTGCGCCACACAGCCCCAAACCCTCCAAAGGCTCTGAAAGGCCAACAGAGCACAGCCAGGCGCCCCGCCACGACCTACGCGACCTCCTTCCGCGACCTACGCCGCGGCCGCTGGGCGAGGAGGCCGAGCAGCGCCAGCCGCCCCCTCAGCCACCCGCCCGCCCTCCGCGAGGGAGACTGCCCCGGACGCCCCGCCCCCTCCCCTTCCCGCCCAAACCGCGGCGCGCGCGGCAGTTCCCACCGGCCGGGGAGCGTCGCCCAAGGGCAGACCCCGCGGCGCGGCGTTAGGGGCCTAGGGAGCGTCAGAGAACTTCCGCGAGGGAAGTGGAGCGGAGGCGGCGTGAGGGGAGCGCGGCCGTTAGCGGCGACCAACGGTCACAGAGAGCCGGGAGAGGGCCGGAGGGCGGGCCGTCCCCGGCAGGAGACGGAGGAAAAACGGAGGGAACTACTCATGCTGACCTAAATGGGGTGGGTGCTTCATGGTGGGGCCTGTAGCAGTAGTGAGGCCTGGCTTGCCCTGTCGCTGGGGCAGTTTTGCTCTAGGTTTTTTTATCTTCTAAAGTTTCCTGACTTACCTAGTTAATTGTATTAAACTGCATTTTCTGTCATAATTTGTTTGTGTTTAATATTCGCTGTGGAGAACATGAGTTTTGCTGAGCACCATGGGGTTACGAGGAAGAAGAAATGTGGCCGGGTTCCTCCTGGCTGTGCTGTGCCCTGTTCATAGCCGTGGGCTTGTCTCCTTCCTCTGAGCTACGTGTTAAGGAATTTTAACCCTACGTCCCACAATTTTTATAGTTTAATTACTCATATCTGCATATAAGCTGTTAATGTCATATCTTTTTTTTTTTTTTTTTTAATGGCAGAAGCTGAATGTAATGCTTTGGCCAGAGAAGTAGTAGCATTTGTCATTTTCAATATTGTTTTGTATCCTGGATATTTTCTGACCTTTTCTTTATTATTTCTCAGCATTCCATACCAAAAATAACCCCAGTAATTATTTTTTCTTCCTTAGTCTCATTGAAGGAAAGAAAGTGGTTGTGTTGATCTTTCTCCATTAAAGTCCCCTTCTTAATTTTTAATGACCTAGTTCAGCTGCATTTGACAGTGGGGCAGAAAGTCAGAGTGGGGAAGGAGAAAATACCTGCATAGGTTCCCGTTGGGAGGACAGCCAGGAGGATTCAGCTTTCATCCCTCTGCCCAGCCAGGAGGTGAAATGGTGGGGGACTCCCGAGTTGTGTTCTGGACCCGGCAGAAATGTAGGTTTACTGCAGTTGAAGGGAGGAACGGGGGACATAGGACAGCAATTCACAGGAAGTCTAATTTTATTAATCCCTTTGTTCATGAAAAATTTATCTTTTTTTCCTTGTGCTTTTCTTCAGTTGTCATATACTTAGCTGTTGTGACTATTATTTTAGCACAGGTGAGAAAATGTATTTATTATCATATGATTCTTGGACAAAGCCTGATACAAATCCCTCATTCCCCTGCTTGCCTTTTGACCTTTGCATTGTCCTGTTGAAACATCCAGACTTTTTTATATAGCTCTGGGAAATTTCTGACCGCTCAGAGAAATTCCCATCCTTGTTTCAGGCTTGTGGCCCTGAAGACTGGCCTCTCATAACCTCTCAGAGTCCTTCTGAATGTACTTTTTCTTGACTGACTGCCAGATTCTTCACTGGCACTTGCAGTTACAGCTCAGAAGAGGAAACTTTCAGTCTGTGCAAGTTTTCCTTTGACTTCTTTGTGTTCTTGTTCTGTTTTGCTATGCTGTATGTTTGTGAATCTGAGATTGTGCAGAGCTGATGCATTAGCACGTAGGATTACAGCAGCGAGTTACATGGCAGATTAATGCTGCTTCCGGGTTTAATGCTATCCAGGCACTTAATCATGTTGGTGCCTTTCGGTATGGTTTGTTATTTCCTGTGGATGCTGACAGCAACAAAGCAGGGTCTCATCATAAAGAAGTAGTACAGGTTCCCACTCCAATCTTACTTAGAATAGGAATTTCCACCTTGTACACGTCAGCTGCAAGACTGACAGATATATAAAGCTGGTAATGTGTGTCTATATCAGATTATCTCTTTCGAGAGTTTAAAAGGATTGTCTACCTGTGTAAGTAAATTGCTGTGTTTGAAACTTTGTGAAAACTGCATGTACTTCAATATTTTCATTTTAAGTGATGATTTCTATTTCTTCAACTGTGCCTAAACACCTTGAAGTTAAGAGGCAGAATGTTTTATTTTAATCCAGTTTAAGAGTTTTTTATGTACTTATTTTTCCCCCCTTTTTTTGTCTTTGCTGTTGTTGAAGTTTTATTAGAAATGTGCTCTTATCCCTGTTCATTTGAGCTTCTTTAATGACTTGCTTTCTTTCTCTAGGTATATCTCTCTGGCAGGTTTTAAATATTTTTTGCCTTTTTAATTTTCCCCAAACGATGTCAGTTCTCTGAGTTTCTGTAAGGTAAGGTTACCAGTAGTAAGATTCAAAGGCGCAGGAAATTGCCAGCAATCTTATCTTGACAAACAGTGAGCTTTTGGAATTAGATTTTAGAATTAGTTTTTTTTCTGCCCTGAGCTGTCTCTTCTGTGCAGTCTGGTTTTATTTCCTACATTTTTTCTTTGCCTTTTTCCTTTTTCCTCTTTCCTCTTACTACCTTCCTCACCTCTCCTCTTTTCTCATTATCTATCATTTTCTTTCATTTTTTTTTTCATGATGTCTGTGCAAGAGAATCTTTTTACTCTCCGAATGTTTGTACCGACAGAGTTTCAGAGGGTCAACAAAACAGCTAATGAGTGGCATTGGCTTCAAGTTTGTGCAGGTATTTATCTTGCATTGTGTACTGAAATGAGCAACTTTCTAATAAATGCACTTAATCTTCCCTGATGCAGTTACATGCAGTGAGACTTCCCATGAAACACTGGGAGTGTAGAGGATGTTACTTAAAACCTGAATAACCATGGATGCATTTCTCATAAGTGAAAACGTTGCTGTGCTTGTCAAGCCTTTATTTTGAGAAGGGTTTTGTTTGGGGGACTTAGACAGCAGTCAAAAATGTTATTATCACTGTAAGCAAATTTACTTCTGACACCACTGACCTCAGTAGGATCTGTGATGCAAAACTGGAAGGATACGAGGGTGAATCAGACCCATAATTTCTTTGTGTACATCCCAATAATTGCCCGTACGGACTTTTTGCAATATACCCACAACTTAATAACAATGTAGGCAGTTATGTCTCCCTCCTCAAACACTTCCCTTCCACCCTTTCTTTGGTGGTATTTTTCTGGAGAAGTATGAGGACAGCAATGAACTCTGCATGCCTTCAGCTATTGACATATCTGAAATGGACCAATAATCTGTTTTTCCATTACACTGCTCTGCTGTACTGTTTTTGCTGGGGCTATGGGCTATACCTAGATTAGGATCATGTCATACTCTTGCAAGCCTCCCCCAGAGAGAGTCAGGGTAGAGAAGTAAATATCCTGGTTCCCCAAGTCATGGTCTTTGACATGAGTCTGTTTTGACACTGTTTTCTTAGCAAGCTGTTCTCTCAGCAAGCTGTTTTCTCTAAAATCTGTTACCAGCTGTGTGTAAGTAATACTCTGAGCAAAATAAAGAGTCATAAATTCCTTGTCAGATGCTTTTGTCTACTGTCACATTTTGATACTTTTAGTTCACCTGTTTTGATAGTCACTAATTAATCTTTATAAGTGTTCAACTCTCAGAAAGGAAAACATAATTTTCAGTCAGGATTATTTTTCTTACAGTCTAGGGGAAAGAACTATGAAGAAAATACAGAATGTTTTTTTGTAAAACATACTTTGAATAAGCAATCCATTAAAACCAGAAAGGTCTTCAGCCTTTCATTTGAGTGTAGAAACTCTGGGAATCCATTGTCAACCATAAAATGACAAGGAGGACACCAAGTCCACCATAATGGGAGGCCTCAAGTACACACAGAAGTATTTTTGCAGAATAGTGAAGTTCTGTGAAGCCAGAGAATGCATACAGGAGAATGCGGAGTTGGGCAGGAAGGTAGTGCCAGGCATTATCTGATATGGTTAGTTCTGGTAGCAGAACATTGATTTCAGAGACTTAAAAGATTCTCAAGTCTTTTGTTCCTGCAAATATATTAATTTTCCTGCAAATAAATTAATATTATTTCCCAATTTGTTACTGTGCAAAAAAATTGTGATGTTAAGGTATACTCTAAATGATTCTGGGTGATAAAGCTACGTGTATTCCTCCTAGATCAAACGTGGTGCTTAGTCATGAAATCTGAATAGCTATCTGTTCAAGGTTCCCAAAGAAAAGGGATCTAGTCTTTTGTTCCAGACCTCTGGAGACTTGTACTGGAAACCAGAAAATTATCAGAGACAAGAAAATAACACTTCGTACAAGATAGGCTCTCATAGCAACAGAGAGAGGAAGAGACAGGTGGGCAGCCTAGCTGGGCTTGGATCAACAAAGTCCCGAAAAGGAAAAAAAACAACCACCAAGACTGGAATTACACCATGGGCTACAAGACAAGCAATGAAATACAGGATTTTTTTGGATAAACTCAATGTGTCTTGATTTCAGAGCAAAGAGTGCGGCTACCATAGTGAAAAAAAAAATGAGGCAGGAGGTTGTGCACAGTAGTATATATTTTCATGTAGTTCTGTGTACTTCTTGCATTACTAGGTAAAGGTTCAGTAACCTGTGTTGAGTTCCTATGTGTGTTGAAGAACTATATTGATTATGTGCCCCTCCACACAGAAATCAGAAATTAGCGAGTCAGTACTTTTGGTAGTGTAAAAATGGAGAAGTGCAAAAAGAGATGTCCTGTGGGAAGAATGTCATTGCGCTTACAACCCAGCACCCCAGCTGTCAGGAGGGGTAGCAGACATGAGCTCCACCTCAGCAGTAAGTGTGTAAAATACCTCCAAAAAAATGTTATGGGAATTCCTCCAGTCACAGCAAGCTGAGGGACCTCTGTATTTGGTTTCCCTCACGGGAGATGGAGGAGGGCCCAACAGTCAGAGGTCAAAAGGATCCATTAGGCTAATGTGGGTTAATTAAATCAGCAAATTTAATGTTATGTAGTAATCTTTCATCATCCCTGACCTAGAAAAAACGTGAGGTAGATGGGGTGGCAGGGAAATACCTAAATAGTTAAATAAATACAAATAGTTAAATAAATACAAAATGATTCCCATTTCTGCTACTTTTTTTTTGCTGCAATTTCTTTTGATGCAGTGAAGAAATCCTAAGATTGTAATTAGTGCTATGCCACCTTTTCCACACAGTATAACTGAATGAATTGCCTTAATAACATAATTGTGTTTGGACTAATGATGCTGTTGTGCCTTTTTGTTTGTTTTTCATGTTTTGTTATTGACTGCTTGGCAGTTGTGGGAATCTTTAAATATCCTGCAGTATGGTGGAAGCAGTAGTGATAGATCTGTTCAGCCTACCAGCCAACTTGCAGAACAACATCCAAGGATTACTACATAACGTGCTGGAAACTATTGAGGAATGCTCTTCCATCCCTGCTCCATTTGTTTATGTCATGTGTTGCCAGAGGCAGGGGACTGAAAGGAACAGTGAACAAGAGTCCCTGCTTTCAGCTTTGAGAGATTTTCGGAGTCTGAAGAAAATACCAGAGGTGGTATGTACTCTGACTACAGCTGCTGCTTTGTACACCATCAAACAAAGACTGGATGAAGAAGACCTAAGCATCATTAAAGTTATTCTCCCTACCTTAAGAAAAAACTTAATGAAGGTATATATAGACCATCTCTTTACAGCAGTCTACCAGTTTGAATTCAAGGATTTACAGGTGTCATCTGATTGTAAAAGCCTACAGATAGCTGAACCTCGGAATGAAGAGCAAACGCTTCCTACACAGGATGTGGTGCTTATCCAAAGTGAGATTCAGAGGTACTTGGAAAGCCTGCCGAGCCTGAAAGGGGAGCTCACCATCCTAAAATCTTCCCTGATCCCAGGTAAAAAGAATTCCACTTAATAGATTTTACAAAGACTGTTCCCAAGCATACCTCTTCAAAGGAATTACAAAATGGGTATGGTATGGTTTGGAAAAATCTTCAGGCAGTAAATAACTCCATATGATGTTGTCATAATGTACTGTGTCTGTAAGAGGGGGAAGTGTCAACAGAGATACGACAAGACACCAGCAAGCCTATTCCAAGCCTGTGGCATGATCAGAGGAAAGAGAAGCCCAGGTTTGGTGAGAGCATTCCTGCAGACAGTGCATTCTCTTCCCCTCTGTGTGGGAATTACACACTTTGAGAGTTACCATCATCTTCTGGAAAGGCAGGACAGGAGTTTCTCCTGGTCTGCAGCCTCACACATGCCTGGTTAATCAGACTGATGTTTCAGTGTCCCTGCCATGGCATGACCCAGTGTACTGCAGCATGTCTCAAGCGGTGTGATTATGGGGTCTCATGATTCAGAGGATTCAGAGGAAAGCTGTTGAGGTTTGCTACGGCAAAAATGTGGAACTGTCTTTCCCTAAAAATATGTCTGAAATGATCCGTAACCTGAAAGGAACATGAGTTACTTAAAGCCATCTTTGCCTTCATTGTGCTTCAAGTTTTTGACTGTGAAAGAATCACACTACATACAAAAAAATTTTGAATCTCAACTCTGATTATGTCACTAAGCTTGTCAGCTCTTAAGATAGCAAAAATACCACAGACTATCCTCTGTGTTCAGCTCTGACATGCAGAACCCCAGCCCCCACCACCTCCCAAAACAGTGACTGCATTTGGTTCGTGAAGCCATGATAAAGGATTTGCATGGTAAAAACAGAGGATTTTTTAGTAATAATAGAGATTCTCGGTGCTATCTGTGTGCTTTAGAAGGATGTTTGAGATTCTGTGAAGTCTTGAGGACTAGTACTTCATTTGCCAAAAAAGATTGTGAGATGCCACCTTAGAACATTGCTTTAAAAATCTACTCTCATTTTCCTCAGTGAGTTACCTCTTTTCCAGGGTTTGCACAACAACTCTGCAAAAAATTCAGGCTAAATCTGCTAGGACTCTTTCTTGCTCAGACTCCTTTACCTTGACCTCAGAGGATTATGATTATGAGCAGGAAGGAAACTTAGAATCCTTAAATGTAAATGCCACAGCTAAATACGAAGTAAAGCAATACTTAATTTGATTGCCTGATGCCAGATCTGTTCAGTATAAAACAATGTAATATTTGAACTGGTCTTGTGTTGAAAGCAATTGTTTGTTGTCTTTTTTGCTTTGCCAGATGATATCTTCCTACATGGTTTCACCACAAGGACAGGTGGGATCTCCTACATACCAACTTTAAGCTCCTGCAATCTCTTCAGCAGTTCCAAGCGGAGGGACCCACAAGTTGTTGTTAAAGAAAATCTCCGCCGGCTAGCTACTGCTGCAGGATTTAACCCAGAGACATTTCACAGAGTCAAGGTATCTTATCAAACAATAGACTTATGTAAATCAATCAAATCTTGCTTCATGTGTTGCTGGCTAAAGCTTTAGGCATTATTCATACCTGCTCAGGAAGAACTTGTGAGAAGCAGGACAATTAAAGCATTTGTGCTGGCAGTTTTACATGTGGGAATAGCCATCCAAACTGTCAGCCATTTGGCGCTGTATAGAGAAGAAGCACTGTTTCTTCCAAGAGTATTCTAACATTTAACTTCAGAAATGTTAAACATCAGAACAGTTTCTCTTACAAGAAAAATACACCACTGCTTCTGCGGTGGCTTTCTACTGATAGATCTGCATGGCTTTTGAACAAGGGAGTGCCTGATTTTCATGCATGAGCAGCTGGTGCAGAAGAGTGTTTCATTCCAAAGAAAAATCCTTGCATTAATCAGAACAGGGTTTTTTGCTGACGTATCACTGTCCATGTTCTGGTTTTGTCTTGACAGGTTGATCACGCTAATTCTGTGTGTATTGTGGGAAAAACAGAGCCTGACAGCTATGATGGAATAGTTACAAATCAGAAAGGTGTTACGATAGCAGCTCCAGGGGCTGATTGCATACCTGTGCTGTTTGCTGATCCTGTCAGAAAAGCCTGCGGTGCTGCTCATTCTGGTAGGAATTTTAAATCATGGAGATCAAAATAACTATGAGACCCCTGGAAAGGGAGCTTTGAACTAAGTATTATGAATTAGCAACCAAAGGATCACTGAGTGCTAATGCATAAATTCAAGATCCCATAACAATATAGAGCCTGACCTGTGAAGTTTGTATCCTGCCAAAACAAGATTATTCTTGAGAATAGTTTACTTTCCAAGCTATGGAAGTTTGGTTTGTTTTTTTTTTTATTTTATAACCATGATAATTATTATTTATGTATTTATACACTTATTTTTCTGATCTGGTAACCAAAGCCCAATAATTTTATTTTTGAGCGCTAACTTCATCTGTGAAAACTGGCTATAAAGTCAATGCCCCTGACAATCATTTTGGATTAGGAGAAATATTTGTCTGACCCAAACCGAATGAGAGTAAAACTGAAGCAGGAATGGTTAGCACAACCTAGAGTTATGTCTTAGGCTAGAATATATATCCTGTGGTGAGGTTTTGCTGCTGGGGCTGTTTCATATTATTAAAAAGTCTATTTATGAGATTACAAAGAATGCACAGCTGAGAGTTTCTCCTCAGCTTTTATGCTAGTATGCCCCTTGATATGGTAGGAAGCTTCACCTCTGCCCAGAACTTGTGAATACCACCTAATTCATAGAGTTCTTTATACATGGAATAAATTAGCCAAAATAAATTCAAATCTGTGGGTCATCATAAAATGATCAATATTTTGACTTTTCCCTCAATAAAGTTGTTGTGCCCCCCTCCTCTCCCACCCTGTGCCTAGCAAGTTTAGGATAGAGAAAGTGAGAGAAATGAGATATTAGTAATTTCTGTCTGGGAGATGAGAGGAATGTGTTGTGGTTTTAATGGGGAGAAGGGATGGAGAGAATTTTATCCACTCATAAAAGTTTGAAGAGTTTTACATTGTAAGTGTTCAAACCTAATTATTGTCAAATGTTTAAATCTGTAGTTGCTCCTTTTTCTGCTGCCTCTTCGTTTATCTAGTCCCTAACACACCACTGCCTTCTCCAATCATACCTCCTGGCTCTAGCCTGAACTCCTGACTTCTGTCTGCCAAGTTTTGGCCTTCATTTCCACATCATGATCCTTGCCAGGCTTCCAGTTGTCCTTTCCTTCCTGCCCAACCCCACCTCAGTTTATGTTTAACTTGAACACAAATAAAGATAATTAGACATAAGGTCATCTCAGTTTTTGTATGTAGAAAAGCAGAGGAAAAGTTATTAGCGTATCCCATCCTTCGGTATGCAATGCAAAGACTTCCTGAGACTCAAACCTAGATATGACAACTCAAAGCTGGGCTTTCTTCTATTGCTTGGCTTTCTTCTGCCCATTCCAAACAAAGTCTCTAGCTTGAGCATCTTTTTTTTTTTTTTTGTAAAGTAACACTGAAGCCGTTTTCACCATATTATAAGAATATGCTTCTGACTATAACATATTTCTGTTGTCATATTCCCATGTAAATGTTTCAAGCACAGAGGAGCTGTAAGGTATGCTCTAGTTGCCCAACCTAGGACACTGGGAAAAAGGAATTCTGGAATGCTAAGCTAAACTGTTCTGTCTAGTTTCCATCTCCACGAAATGATATCAGCAAACCGGTAGTTGTTAATATGTTGAGATTTTTTTAAAAATAATTATTTCTTATTAGAGATAATTATTTATTTGTAGATGTAAATATACCTATTAATTTGTACCTTTAATAATGGCATATATTTTAGCTCCTATAAAATTAAAGAGACAATTTATACACTTTTATTTTTTCAACCTCTCATTTCTGACAGGATGGAAAGGCACATTGTTAGGAGTTTCTATGGCCACAGTAAATGCTATGGTGTCTGAATATGGCTGCAATGTGAAAGATATCCTTGTGGTGCTGGGCCCATCTGTAGGACCTTGCTGCTATAAACTTCCTCACGAATCAGCAAAAGAATTTCACAGAATTGATCCAAAGTGTGTGAGACTATTTGACTCTGCAAATCCTTATATTGATATTAGAAGAGCAACACGGTAAGCCTACTGAGTGAACAAAAAACTGTTCCCCATTAGTGATCAATAATTATATTGATATTGTATTATCCAGTACTAGTATGGTGCGGGTCCTCACCATCTTAAAGTACTCTGTAATAGTTTGCAAGTCAACAAATGATACCTTTGAATTAATTTTATCTGGTCACTTTTGCTGGGTTTCAACTATTATTTTACTATTATACTGTTAGTTAATGGATCATAGTCAAATGTTCAAATTAAATGTGGGTTTACTGGTTGTAGAAAAGCAATTATTTAGCCTAATACTGGAAAAAAGAAAAAAACAAAAGCAGATGAATGTCATAATATTGGCATGGTTTGTTCAGTTGGTACTTCAGGTGATGTCTGAAGGAATGTCCTAAGGAATGTGAGGATGTGGAAAAAAAAATTCTTATGTTTCTCTTTCTTTCTTTAAGGATTCTTCTTGAGACTGGTGGGATTCTTCCTGAGAACATTCAAGATGATTCTGTCACAGACCAGAATATCACTTTCTGTACTGCATGCCACCCTGAAAAATTTTACTCTCACTTTCGTGATGGCACTAACTTTGGGACACAGATTGGCTTCATATCAATCAAAGACTGAGACAGTATCTCTTACCCTCAAATAGTATTTAGACAATAAGTCTGGTGCATTGTCTAGCATCCTGCTCTGCTCTTTGAAGTTCTTCCTTTCACAGACTTGGAATAGGAAATTCACAGGTCTTGTGATTCTCCTGCTTCTTCCCTTCTCTGCCATTCTGAGGCAAGAGTAAATCACTAGGGTGTGGGACCAAGAATTCCTGCGTGAGACAGGGTGCAAAGGAAACAAGGACAACCCACACAAGTGACGAAGCCCTTCTGCATAGACCAGATGCAAGCTCCAAATTTTTGGAGCCTTCTTGACTAAATATTTTCCAGAACCCTCACTATCTTAAGGTGATGAAAGAACAAAGAAACATTTTTCATTAGCTTCTGGGTGAGACTTCTGCATGAAGTAAATTATGGCATTGCTGATATAGGAAGGGAAGCCTGCATGGCACATTAAGTGTTTGAGAACAACCAACTTTGGTAGTTTCAGCATGTGCCTGGGCTTGTTTTTCTTTGGATTAGTTTAAAGATGATCTCTGAAACACTTACAGGACTTTTCCTATGCAAGATAACTTGAAAGTCAGACGAAAGCAAGCAAGCTCCTTTGGGACAGACATTGAAAATGTATGAACCCTCATCATTCTGTATTTTGTGATGGTACAAATAGTAGGACTGAGACTCTTTAATATGATATGGTATGACGTGTATGTTCATGCTTCCTTAGGATTATTTTCTGTAAACTACTGGTGCTCTGCTAATGTCCACTGAGAAAATCTCAACAGTGCCAAGTTATTTAATAAACATCTAAAAAGGGGAGTGAATTTAGCCTCAGTTAATTTTACTGACTAATAGTTGACTTATCTATCTTACTAAGCAAATTCTAAGTGTGCACTGATTTCTTCTGGCCATAAAAAAAAATTGCCTCTAGATGTTGCAATAGAAGTGATAGTTCCTGACTCATAGACAGTGAGAGATTCCTAGTAGTAAAACTGTGCTGACTGTAGCTTGCAGAGTTGCCAAGCACAAGACTTGGGGCAACGGTCCGCATGACGTATTTTCTATTTTGAATTCAACGATCTTTACCAGTTCTAGACTTCTGTGTCCACTAGAGGTCAGTGCTTGCTCACGGTGCAGTTCCGGCCCCGGCTGCACCGTATTTATGGCTTTTCAAACCATGCAATATGCGAAGCATTGTACAGAATACATTGCTACTTTTGCCTATATAAGCATCTGTCAGGTTATTCTAGTATTTGTGCTTGAAGAGGAATCTATTTTTCATTTTGTTGGGCTGTGATTTAGAGCTGACCAAATTAGAACTTTCCTTGTCCTCTGGGAGAACAGACTTTTAAAAAAAACTTTCTTTTACCTGTGAACAATATTTCTTAGAGAAGAGCCTCGTTCTGAGTATGCTTGCCTCTGAGTGTAACCATCTACCAAAAAAAACCTTTTTCCAACTCTCCTACTTTATCTTTAGAAATATTCTTCCTCTTCTGCTGTAGCACTGTAGGTGCTTGACAATAAAAATTCTTACATTTTCAGTTACCTTTTAAAAACCTCACTGTTGCTTTCATCATTCTCGGTTTCTTTTGTGACTTCACTGTGGTGATGTTACACCTGGATTCAAACTGGACGTTCAGGTTCCAACACAGGCAGCACTCACGCTCCTCAGCTCAATGCTGCCAAGCATGTTACTGCACACTGGCTGATGGTGTGTACAGTATGTATAGGTATTATGTGTGTGTGTGTATTATTGACTTATTCCAAATATAGGATAATATAATTATATGGACACTGACAGGCTTATCTTGGTGTACTAGGTAAAAAAACCCCAACAATCTACCTTCACCTTTTAGGTCTCTCTGTTTGCCCTGGTGTCTAAGCGTGAACGACCTCACAGGCACTAATTGACATAGCAGTGAAGTGAGTAAGGTGTCTTTCCTTCTGGCTGATTCTGCTGTGGGGGCAGTAGCACTACATAGTTTTCAGTCCCTGCACCTGAAGCTCAGCCAAAGCTTGTCTGTTGGTGCCCTTCACTTAACCCTCTTCCCTTACAGATTGAATGCATGCCTTCAAAAGCAGCTGAGTTACTTGGTTTTGCAAGGTACTGCTTGACAGCAGAAGCCTCATAGGTGCCCATGTGCCTGCTGTTAGCACGTGACACCTCAAGAATGGTTTTAAACTAATGCATTTAACTTTGCAGTAAGTAGAAAGACCTTGCAGCCATGCTACTTACCACAGTTCAAATGCTGAACTGTATATTGAGTCACGGTAATATGATACTGATAGTAAGCCCTGGCTTGTTCACACCTGCTTAAGAATGACAGCAGAGACTTTCATTTAGAAAAATACCTTTTACAGGTCATGGTAAGATTATGCAACCTGGAGAGCATGTCAGAATGAGCAGAAACACCAAAGGCTTTACCTTTTAGAAGACAAATTCTTACCACAATCATTCATTATTTCTTTTACACTGAATTGCCTAGACTGTAAACTTGTCAAGACAGGAAGCAGCCTTTTGTATATGGATTACTGAGGTGGAGAACTCCACAACGACTAAGAAAATAATAATAATGTTCAGTCCCGAAAGAGGCTAGGCTCTGTATCATACAGAGTTTCTTTCAAAGGTCCCTGCTACAAAGGCATTTTAATTCTGGTATTAAAAAACAAAGTTTAGAGGAAGGGCATGATGAAAGGAGACAAGGCTGGTTTGCATCTCTATTTATTTACTTTTCATTCCTGTTGTTCACTAAAGGAGCCAAGTAGATCGGCCCTGATTCACCACCTCTAGGGAAGCTCTTAAAATGCTTCATAAATTGTTCAGCTGTACCTGCCTAATGATAAGATCCTATTTATTAACCTTGCTCATTAATTTGTAAGCTGCATTCACCCTATTATTGTTATTAAATAACATTGTTAATTATGATTATGGTATGCCCTGAGGTGAGCACAAGACATGATCATGTTGAATATTGGTTTTGATAGCCATTACTGTGCAATTAACATTTGTTGCTATTGTAGATTCTGAATACAAGTCTCTTCATTTACATTTATATATTTGAGTGGAGTGTACCAAAACATTTTTAAGAAAGGCTTTATTCACTATTGTAGTAAAACACGGCAGCTCCAACACAAACTTCTGGTTCCAGTGCCCGGGGCAGCACTGTGCAACTTCAGAGGTATAGATCAAAGCTTGAGATAATTAGTGAAATGTTTATCCAAACTGTGGCATTTATTGCCACAGGTATAGCAAAGGTGAAAAATATTAAGGAGGTTAGATGAAAAATATTTTTAGTAAATGTATAGAAGTTAGGTCCACTGGTTGACTGCTAGTCACTTTCTACTGACAATGAGAGGAGACAGGATGAGAGCTAGACGGTTGGTCTGAGTTCTGCCTTTGATGGCTGTGTTTGTGAGTGGCAGCAAACTCAGAAGCCGTGGGCCTGGACCTTCAGCAAAACATTTGGGCACAGCACAGAAAGTATATAATTCCTCCCAAATTACAAGCACTCAATTACAGGAAAGTGTCTCCTTTCCCCAGCAGTAACATAGTTTGCAAAGTAGTCATGTTGTTCTCCTATAGTTGTCTTTGCCTCCAGACTTATTTGCCTCATGTTGTCTCTTGTGCATTGCTGTCTTTCTCTCCAGAATTGCTCACCATCACCCTACAAGGCTTGTGAACCCAGTCGCAGGGTGTTGGAGGAAACAGATGCCATTCTGTGAAGAGCAGCGCCAGTGTTGCTTTCTTTGGAATGCATGAGCCTTTTTTTCTTTTAGCAGCAGTGTCAAACTTTTTGTCTTCAGCACAGCATCTTTATCAGTATCCTCCAACCCATTCCCGTTTTACAGGTTTACGCAAGAGCTCCCAATTTCCAGCCTACATGGCAAAAATGTCATTATTCCTAGATTCCCTCATTGCTGTCCTTATTTCCACTCCCTGCTCAGTTGGATGCTGGGTGATGGAAAGGGGGAGATGAGCTGCACTCACTTGTCCGGAGGCTCGGAGGGGGTGTGCATGTGTGCTTGCCTGGATGTCACGTGCACAGGGCTTTTGTTCTCTGAGTACCAGAGTCCTGGCTGAACTCCAGCCTCTTGTGCAACAATATAACAGGACAGTGCCCTGATGGGAGTGGTAAATCATATACGTAACAGAGGAAATAATGTATTGACCTGCTGAGGGATTTACATACCTCTGAAGACTGACAGCAAGCTCTGCCTGTAAGGCTGACCTGTTCTAGTTTCCGTTTCCAGCAGATATTATCTCGTGTTTCCAGATGAATGATTCAGATAGAAATGTATGTGGATTTAAGAACTGTCCAAATGGGTTTTATTCTTATATTGAGGAAGTTACTGACTGTTATCCAGCATCACGCCTTTTTATAAGACTAAGAGATTTTGCTGCTCTGCTTGCATTAAATATACAGTGCCTGTGGCTGTGCTGCTAAAAAGCATGATTATGTGTTTCCCAAAGGCATGCAGAGAAATCGGAAGCTAGCTTTTTAAAGTGATCCCTCTGATCTTTCATTAGTAAGCGTTTAATTTACAGTAGCATCTCACATTACAAATACTTAGCTGGCTTTCTTTGTCTCTGAGCTCTCGGGGGTCAAAGCAGGCCCACAGAAGAATTTCGGGAGTGCAGTCCCTAGAGAACAGAAGGGCTGAGGTCTCTCCCCCTTCTGCGAATGAGGCATCGTGTCTCCAGGGCAACCTGAATTCTGACAGTCATGGGAGCAAGGACATAGCATGGATTTCCATTTGATTCTTGCAACAGAAAAGAGATGTGAGACAAAAATCAATATGTGACTAAACTATGAGTTCATTTTCACAGTTAATTTTAGCTTACAGATCTCTTACTGTGTGGATATAATTCACAACTACTAACTACTCTGTTTGTTTTTCTGGGGTTGCCTCTTCTACATGTAGCAAAGACCTAAACATCTGTAATAAATAGGTTGAAACATAAAATTTTGAGGTGTCCCTACCACAAAACCAAACAAGCATTTTATAAGGGAGGCTGAAAGCAATGTTTTCATTTCAAGATGTGTAATTTCTCTTTCCCTCATGTGATGCAATATTTTTAGGCAGCAGTTCATAGTTTTGGTCAGCTGTTTCAGTGTAAAGTGATTTTATCAATGACAACTACAGCAAGCCCTGCCTATGTGAAATAAATATCTTAGCGTTTATCTTTGAGGTACTGAGCTCTATCCTAAAGGAATATTCAAGTGTACATTGCTGCTAAAGGAAAACATTTCTGTTCTGCTTTGGTTTTCTTCCTTTGAAAGCTGTGAGTTTGTTTTTACTGCACAAGAATGAATCGCAAAAAAACCTCAGTTGTAAAAACAAAGTTGTGAGAGATGGCTCAAACACTTTTGGTTGGTTTTAATAGGTGCTTTTAGTAAGTGCTTCATAAAACTAGTATTAAATAAAACAGGGTTATGCAGACAGATTTATTGTGACCCTCTGCTTTCTTCTTTGCCTGTAAAAAGCTTTCAGAACAAGAAAGGTGAGCAGAGCTAGAAGCTTATTAGAGGGGCTCCTTTAAGCTTGTGGATGTTTCTGGCCATATTTGATGTTTAGATCTTCCTCAGTTCCCCCAGTTACCCTGCAGCTTTGGTCCTCAAGTTCCCCCGGTGCTGAAACATCCTGGCTTATGTAACTCCATGCTAGCAATGCCAGAAACACAGATGTAGACTTGATAGTGATTTTTACATTGTAGCATTTCTTCAGCCTATCTGGTGCTGGCATAAATGACATTGTGATAAAAATATTATGCCAAAATGGTGAGATATTTCAAGAAAAATCTGCTGAGCAGCCCACATTTACTTGAGATTTTAGGAGCTGTAAGTCAGTAGCAATTTTTTGCTTTTCACAAGACTGTGAAAGCTAAAGATAACTGTGCACTCTCCTTATCTAGTATGTGTCTTCAACAGAGCAACATGGTTTGGGTTTTAGACTCTTGTCTGGTGTACAATTATATTTCTATAATTTCCTTTAAGAATGTCTTCTTAAGAAGAGACTGACTGCACATACATTGTCCAGGAAGTGCAAAATTCGGCTGACTTTTCTTCATTATTTTATGTTACTATTTAACATAAAAATCTTCTGTCAGCAAATGCAGGCGCTGCAAAATGGGGGAATCAGACTGCTTGAGCTAACATATTCTCGTAGGAGAAAGGGAAAGGATTCAGACAAAGCTAATGACTAGTTTCAACATCTACGGGATGACACATTTCAATTTATCTTTCGGAACAACTCCTCATTTCCTGTTTTGGATATTAAGAGCAATCTGAAATAAACTATTTAAAACTGAAAAAGTGACATTGCAAATTAAAATAAATATTGAAATCTCAATTCATTCTGAAAAGAAAGATCCTGTCTTCCACAGAGGTCATCTTACTATTTATGTATATCTATCTGCATGAGCCAATCCTCTCATTTCATCAGTATTTCCTTCATAGATTGTAGATTGTTATGTTCCCTTCAGTAAATGTTTAGCTAAGTTTTACATGCAATATTTAGCTCTATTAATCTTTCCCAAGATGATCCTTCCAGGTCTTAATACTATAAATTCTGCCCTATTAATGTTAATTAAGTGATAATCATTTTTCACTTGCATGCTCTTTTAGAAGGAGAGCAACATTTGAACTTTGTAGAGGGACTGCTTTTTCTGCTAGGTTTGCAAAGTTGTGCTTCTCCATAAAGAACCAGCCTTAATTGAATAACCTTGGTCTCCCTCTGTTCCCTTTTTCAAAAGAGTCTCTCTATTGCACTTCAATTAGGATTTATTTTAGGCTTCCTAGCTATAACTCATAAACCATCACATTGTTCCAGAAGCAATCTTCATGGAGGAGGCTCAACTGAAGTGAAAAATAGTTGGTATTTTTGAGGCTGACACAGGATTTATGGTAGGAGAACATTTTCAACTTAGGGAAAAACTTTTAAAAAGTCTTATGTTGGAAAGGTGACACAAGGAAACTAAAATATGAAAATCATTTCACAGTTTTTTGCAGGTGGTGGGAGGGAAGTTTAACAATGTGTAAAAGTGCAAATTAATTCCTTGAATTATATTCACATCAGGACTGAATGCCTTTGTGCATACTGATTTACCCCCAGTAAACTGAGCTGAGGCTGGAAGAAAAGGGTGAAGTTGTTTGCCTGCTGTCATAAGTGATATCAGGAAAGAGGGATACAGCCGCATTCCTTTTAGCAAGTGAGTTAAAGAGTGTTCAGGCTAATGATGAACCAAGCCAATCTCTGAGACTGAAAAAACAGCCAGTCATTCCTTGGCTCTGCAGCAGTCTTGGAGCCTGTTATAAACAAACAGNAACGACCACTCTATATATTATCTATGTGCAGGACTGGGACCTTTCTGGGTCCAGAATTATTGCAATGATGGGCAAATCTGACCTCACCCACTGCAGCTATATTTATGGACTGAAAATATGGAAGAGAAGCTGTTTTCTGAAATTTCACTCAGCTTGGCTAACAGCCCTATTCTGCAGACTTGGAAGATTTTCTATCATAATATTTCTCTGAAGCTAGCTGTGAGAATAAATGGCATGAGGTATGTTTGGCTCAAGAGCTGAGAGTTTAAAATTTTTGAACAATCTTTGCTTGTTTGCTATGGAGCAAATCCCAAACTTCTTGCTTAGAAGTCCAGGCTCCCTGCTGCTATGGGGCCCCATCTGAACATCTTGACTAAAAAGAAGTGTCCTCCTTTGTGAATACTTACTGTTAACATTTCTACTCTCAGTCATACTAATTGCTATGGCAGATGTGATTTCACAGTGGACAAGGCAGACTGACCTCCTGGTCAGCCCTAGCAGGGCAGAAAGGACATGGGTACTAAACATGGTGCAACTACTTCTTGCTTATATGGCAGCCACCTAAAGCTCTGGGCAAGGCTGTGGTGCTGGGAAGAGGCAGATCATGAAGAGGAGTGAACCAGTTATCTTGGGTTCTGCTAGAAACATGTGGAATAGGTCAAAGTAGATTTTTTGCAATGGGAAGTTACCAAGTATCTTGAGCACTGCTTTTGGAGCAATAGAAACTTCTGGTATTCTTGATCCTACCTAGCTCTTGCGGAGAGGCTCAGACATATTGGTACTAGCAGATCCTTCAAAATTTGGAGTGGTCAGTTAATATTCTGTTATTACCATACTTCTCATAAGAAAGCATCAAGGAGAAATTTATAATCTGTGAATTTACAGTGTTTTTACTCTTCTTTGTGGGCAATGCCAGCAGCAGAGACAGTAATGCAATTAGCATAGCTCACAAGACGGGCAACTCTGCAGATACAGCACAAAGATCTGAAGGGATCCTCTTGCAAGATCTTGTAAGATCTACAGACCAAGAGGCCTGTAGAGTTGTGCCAAAATCCCAGGCCATGAAAGCACCATCCCAAAATTTCAGAGCCACCAGACACATGCCAGATGCTCTCAAAGCTGAGGAAGGAGAGGGAGAGATTTCTAGGAGACAAACAATGTAAATCCCATGGCTTTGCCTAAGATGTGTCTGGGTGGCGTTTGCAGCTGAGTTTGGGTCTGTCACAGAGCACCCCAAAAGCACAGCATCTCCAATTAAAAACCAGCCCCTTTTCATGAGTCATGGGACACAGAGTTGGTTTGGGAGCTGTGCTGCAAAAGCCTGTGCATGACCCTCATGCCTCTCAAAAGTCATAACTCCCTACCCTTGGACCCTGTGATGCACTTTCATGTTTTCAGACTGGCTCCAGCTGCTGTTAGAAGACCCACCATGTGAAGTGCACACTTTTTTAAGGGATAGGAATGTCAGGATACATTTTTGTTCTGGAAAGAAGCATGCTATAAAAAAATTCTTCTGTAAACAGTCAATATTTCCAGCCACTTCCAGGCCTTTTTTTTCAATAGAAATCAGTGTTGTTCCAATAATGTAGTGATTACATT
>VZTO01006201.1:73592-126526 GCA_013400615.1 Syrrhaptes paradoxus | reverse complement strand
AAGTTACCAAGTATCTTGAGCACTGCTTTTGGAGCAATAGAAACTTCTGGTATTCTTGATCCTACCTAGCTCTTGCGGAGAGGCTCAGACATATTGGTACTAGCAGATCCTTCAAAATTTGGAGTGGTCAGTTAATATTCTGTTATTACCATACTTCTCATAAGAAAGCATCAAGGAGAAATTTATAATCTGTGAATTTACAGTGTTTTTACTCTTCTTTGTGGGCAATGCCAGCAGCAGAGACAGTAATGCAATTAGCATAGCTCACAAGACGGGCAACTCTGCAGATACAGCACAAAGATCTGAAGGGATCCTCTTGCAAGATCTTGTAAGATCTACAGACCAAGAGGCCTGTAGAGTTGTGCCAAAATCCCAGGCCATGAAAGCACCATCCCAAAATTTCAGAGCCACCAGACACATGCCAGATGCTCTCAAAGCTGAGGAAGGAGAGGGAGAGATTTCTAGGAGACAAACAATGTAAATCCCATGGCTTTGCCTAAGATGTGTCTGGGTGGCGTTTGCAGCTGAGTTTGGGTCTGTCACAGAGCACCCCAAAAGCACAGCATCTCCAATTAAAAACCAGCCCCTTTTCATGAGTCATGGGACACAGAGTTGGTTTGGGAGCTGTGCTGCAAAAGCCTGTGCATGACCCTCATGCCTCTCAAAAGTCATAACTCCCTACCCTTGGACCCTGTGATGCACTTTCATGTTTTCAGACTGGCTCCAGCTGCTGTTAGAAGACCCACCATGTGAAGTGCACACTTTTTTAAGGGATAGGAATGTCAGGATACATTTTTGTTCTGGAAAGAAGCATGCTATAAAAAAATTCTTCTGTAAACAGTCAATATTTCCAGCCACTTCCAGGCCTTTTTTTTCAATAGAAATCAGTGTTGTTCCAATAATGTAGTGATTACATTCTGAGTAACTGTTTTCACAAATCATATGGTTTAACAAACAAAACAAAACCAACTTTGACCATTTTGTTCTCAAATTCTGTCTGAATACACAGCTTCTACAGACCATCTCGGGAAATTTTGGACTGTTTCCTACTTCCTGCCTTATCCACTGTGGGAAGCAGCATTTTTATTCTTATTTGTTTATCAAGTGAGCAGAGGGAACAATTTGCAATTGCTGTGGTATTTTTTATCATCTTTGCAGATTGCAGTTTTCATAGATGTGTTTTGAGTTGGAGAGTATTTAGAATTTTTAACTTTGAGGATGGATAACAAGCAGATATTTCACGGAGGCCATTGTTTGTATTTTAAATTTACTGATCAGCTGTGATTAATCAGATTAGTTCTTTGACTGTAGGAGTGTAAATTACCTTTCCTTATGTAAAGCTGCTTGGGAACTGGAAGTGTGGCTATGGACATACGTTCAAAATCCTCTTGATGGGAGAATAAGTGCCAAAAAAAAAAGAATAAAAGCTTGTGAAAACAAGAATATAAAGAGCAAAAACACTACCAAAGAGAGTGTGTTTAAGTATCAAAGTGAATAATCCCAGATATTTTGGAGTGGAAATTCCACTTTGTTTATAGAGAGTTCAGCACCTCCCATGAAAACGGGGAGGATGGAGTATTGTTAGCCAATAGCCTAATGGTGGCCTGAGGACCTCACAGGAGAAGGGCAATGCTGTGCCTTATTCCCGTATGGGTTTGCAAAAAGCACAAAGACCACAGGATGCAGAGGGCCATTTCCTTTCTCCCTCCATGCAGAGCCTCATCTTAACGCAAGAAATGGAAGAGAGCACTAGCAGTACACTTGATCCAAAAATGGTTGGGGGAAAAATATATTCTGGTCAAACTTGGAGGGCAGCATACAATGTTAAGGTAGCCAGGCTTGCCCAGTGCTGCCTCCTTCTACAGGAAACACAGAGATTTGGTGCGACCCCTTGGGTAGCTGATGCAAAAATGTCATTAGTTTTACTAAATGGGAAAAATTGAACTATATTGGACAAAAGGCTGGTGGATCATCTTGACTGCAAACATTATAATTAAGTGAACCATGCTCTGGTCTTTCAGCTGCCATACAGAATGTGTACTCTGAAGTTCTGTGGTGCATTGGCTGAAGATGGGAGTTCATCACTTGCCATGGGACACCTAATTAGACTGATGGCCATGAAGGACTTGTAAAAGGACAAGAGGAAGGGAACCTACAAAATGAAGTGTGGATTAAAAGACGAAACCCACCTTCTGGATACTATCCTCTTAAATTTGGCTAGTGACCTATGGAAAAATGAGAGAACTTGGATGCTTGCAAAATAGGATCCCTTTTGAAAACTCTTTTCTGCCCTTGGAGGTTATCCAGGAGGACTCACAGACTGAGCTGGCTATTAGAGAGGAGATTCTGATTAAAGCTTACCCTGATTTATCAGTTATGCTCTATGACTGCTGCACTGGAACTACTTGGGAAATTGCTTCATACTATTAATTTAATGAAAGAAGCTTCCTTCGTTTCCTGACACCTGTATGTCTAGATCAATATTTAGCTTCTACTTCAATGTACTTCTTTGTTTGAGGGTAAAGTACTCTGATGTTTCTTCCATTTTAGTTTTACAGTGTCCTCAGTATTTCTGTCTATTAAGACAAATTTGACCAATTAGTCCTTCCATGTCCCTGTACATACCTGTTTTCACATTTTGACCTGCAAAACTGGTATAGTACTACATATTGTATTATATATTGAATTACAGTATTTTATTCACACTTGAGGATTGCCAGTGGTTCTGATCTTTTCTTAACCAGAAACTCTAGTACATCAGTCTGTTACATTTCCTTATCATTTTCAGAGTGCTTATTTTTTCCAGCAAGTTATCACAAAGAAAGCTCTCATAGCCTCTCACTTGTTATTTATTTCTTTAATAGTGTGCATTGCAGTCTTCATTCTCCATGATCTAGTATGAATTTATCTTTTTTTCAGCATACCTGGTATAAACTGAGATGATACTGGTTGTCACTGGTGATGCTGATGGTACAATTCAAACACTGGGAGCTAGACCTGGATTTTGGAGGGTCCTGTGTCAGCTGGACTTGGAAAACCTAGAATTTTATCTGTCTGTACAGGGACATCTTCAAGAGGCCAAACTGGTCTGTACTGATTGCCATAGTCTCTTGATACAAAACATTAATCCTGAATGAAAACAAGCATTAGCCCTGTTGTGGAAGAATATGGTGATAAGATCAATATATGAAACTCTCACATGGGAAATATTTTGAGAGGAAGCATAGAATTATTGGCAGAAAATGTGAAACAGCAATTAAGTTGAAGGTCTCCAGTATTTCAGAAGAATTTGTTTTGTGCTTGAGAATATGCAGACAAGTCCAAGAAGAACAATTCTTGAAATTTAAAGAGAAATCATGGAATGTACAGATTTCTCTGCTCTTTGAATAGAGGTGCCAACTCATTTGAATGCATATGCTTCCACCCATATTTTTATCACTTATTTGCATGCATAGACACACACTTGCAGCTATGCATCTGTGTTTAAAAATACACACAAGAGCCATGTATGACTCTGAGCTTGTTTCTGTTAGTGTGTATATATATATCAGGCCACCGAGACAAATAGCAATAATATTTCTCCCACTTGCTCATTCTTGGATGTCTCATTTACATATTTATGCAGCTCCTACTTTCTTTTTAAGATAAAGCCCTATGAAATTGTCTGCCTGCACTTTCACAAAGACACAAATCACTGAGCTTCTGAATTTTTCATTAATTCTATCCACTTCATTTTTGCAGTTCTAGACTTTCCTGAATGTGAGGCTATGCCATCATTCATTTGCCTTCAGCAAGGGCACAATGGCTCCAGAATGAACTCTTAATTATAGTTAGCATTTGTATCATTAGAAAACAGAAATGAGACTGAACATCAGCTTTCTAATATTTATCTCGTAGAGTTGATTTACTGTACTATCATACTAAGCTACCTAACAGAAACATGAATAAAATAGGATGAGTTCTGCAATGTTTTTATTTGTTTGTTAATTTTCTTTAAAACAACAAGCAAATCACAAAACTGCTAGAAGAAGAAAAGAAATGGAACTATTCAAAACAGGCTGTAACTTAAAATCCATGAGTACATTCACAGGATTCATCACACAGTCACAGAGCCATGCAGTTGTGACCTATGTGCTCTTCCTGTCTGCTTTGTACTCAGTTATGCTGTGCTTTGTGCAGACTGAAAGACTTAGAAGGAAAGAGTTATATCTTGGATTGTGGGGCAGCCTTTGTGCTATGCCTCCAACAGCAAAATACATGCTTGTACCAACATCAGATTATACCAAGAGGTGTAAATCCAGCTCAGCTATCAAAGGAAGGATGAACCCAAAATAGAAAATAAATTAGTGGCCTAGCGTAAATCTTCCCGCTTCAGCACCAGTGCTGGATATAAACTTCCTGATGGAGCAAAAAGCTTTCCCAGAAAATCCCAGCATTTGAACCTGCAGTACTTAATAACCTGAAACATCGTGGAGTTTTCTGAGTTTTCAAAGAATACACAGATGATCGTTGCCCCATGACCCCCAAAGCAAGAATGGGATTTACTCCCGCCTTTATAGTCCTTCCTAATGGAGGATTATAGAGAAAGTCAGAGCCAGACTAACCCCAGTGAAAGGATCTCATGCTGCACAGTGAAGGGATGGGGGCAGTAGTTGCATCAAGGGAAATTCTGATTGCACGTGAAGGGTGTTTTTTTCTTCCCAGTGAGGTGTTGCCCACATAGCCAACGAAATGTCCAGCCATGGATGCTTCAAAACTCAGCTGAACAAGGCCCTGACCAACCTGATGTAACTTTGAAGTTAGCTTTCCTGTGAGTGGGGCGCTGGACCAGATGAACTCCAGACTAGCTTAAGTTATCCTGTGGCTCCTTGACTTCAGACAGATGAAATACTGATATTTCCACTTGATTTAGTCAACCAAGACCTCCTTTATAGTCAGTAGAGATAAGCTGGGTGCTGCTCATTTTTATCCAAAGCCATTTATGTTTGGCAAGTTGCACGTAGAAGGGCCTGATTCTTTCCTTTGGCTACAAAAGGTGTCTAAGTCACCTGGCTCAGATGTGTGCACCTACAGAGCAGACAACTGCATTTAGATAAGAAGAACAGCACCTATTTTACCTCCTGTAAAGATGTTTCAACAATGGGGATCCAGAACTCACAGGTTGCATGGCCTCAGAGGAACCTGGGATGTGGGAACCATGGAAGCCTTCAGCAGATGCTCAGTGAAATTCATGTTCTCACTTACATATTCTGAATATTCATTATATATATATATAAAATGATAGATCCTGAAGGGCTCTGCAAAGGTCCTTTTATTGAATGAATTCAAGTAAAACTGTTGTTTCAATAATTTGAGTGAGTTCGTGCATCCTCCGAGCAGTTTCCAGTTTGGTTGCAGTCTCTGTCAAACAAAAAAAGATTTGGAACAGAGTTCTCATGACTTTCTACTTTTTGGGAAACTCACAGTTACCCAAATGAGGGTCAAATGCTGAAAACAGGTTCCTGAAGCTGTTGTATTCATATTTGAGTGAGATAATCACTACATTAGTCCTGCTACAAGGCCTGCAAGCAAGGGAAACTGAGAATGAGAAATACTTGCATCACAGTCAATTTGTCAGCCTGAGTGAGAATGTAATAGCGAACATAGGGTTACCCTGATTTGTGCATGGTTGAAAAAAGTCATTATATTTAGAGAGGTAGTTCCAGTGAAAAGAAGGGTAGAGTGTAAGTATCCAACAGATACCATGCTGAACACGCGACCTACTTCTGTTACCTCTGAAATGCTGTCTAGAGGGGCTTTCTTAGCAAGCTGGTTGTGAAGGGTCAGGTTATTTTCTGCAGCCAAGGGACAGTCTGCCAAGAGGAGGCAGAGTCCTTTTATGGCCTTTCCTCTGAACTCCGCTTTGACTCTGACAAATGGAGGCTCAGTGTTCACCAAGACAATGACAGTAACAAGCATTTCTTCTCAGCACCTGGGAGCAAAGCCATTGAGATCCTTTTTTTTCTAGGAGATACCAGTATGTCTCCCACAGCTGTACACACAGTTTTAATTAAGATGTGATGTTTACTACTATCTTTCTGAGCCAGAACAGATGTTGCGCTGCAGCAAAAGGCTTTTCCAAGACGAATGGAGAATTCAGTGACATATGGAAATTAATGGGATTTTTGTGGTCAAATTTATCTCAGCATTGCTTGCCACAAGGAGGTCTTGATTCGTGAGTGCATCCTTTGCAGCTCTTCCACCGCATCAGTCCAGTAGTATTACTAAAAGTAATTGGTATCACTAACAGTAATGATAAACCAACTTCTCTCAAGGTGCTTAGAAACATTAGTCACTATAAATAACACCTCTGAGAGGTGGAAAAAAATCTTTTGCCAGTAAGTGAACTCTCTTTCTCTTAGGAAAAGAGAAGTTAACCTGCCCAAAGTGCTGGAACAAGCTAGTAGGAGCAGTGAGAATAGTCTCATCTAGTACCAAACCGTGCACTTCCCACCGGTGGATGGGCTGAGACCTCCACTAGAGGCCAAGGCACCACACTGTGCCGGGCTCTGTATCCTTCGCTCCCTACATGGTTAGCCTGCACCAAAAAGCATATGCACCAGCTCAGCCTGGCAGCCTCTGTGTTGGTAGGAGCAGTGCCAGCTGTGGTCTAAAATCTGGGGACAGCATCCACACAGTGCTGAGCCTGAGCTCCCCCATCCCTCCAGCCAGCAGGACTCGTCGCGGTGCATCTGGCTCAGATACAGGGGCTGGGGTCTCCCAGAGCACAGGTAGCATTGGCATCCATGCACAACATACCATGCACCCATATCTCGGGAAACCTGACAAAATCAGGGAGAATTAGGCCTCTTCTCTGTGTGGACTCTGCAGTGAAGGAGAAAAACTTTAATCCTGTTAATAAGAACAGCATTTGGTCCAGTGATTCTGAAACAGACAAATGTCAAGTGTGTAAAACTAAAGGAGAACTTGTTTTGAAGCCAGATCAGCTGCAAAAAATGAATTGGCTTTGCTTTCCAGATCCTCTTACGAGTCCCCAGAACAGTTGCAGTTACACCACCCTGTTTCTGAGTGTGTTTTCCTCTCTTTTGTGCTGGCAAAAAAAAAAAAAAAAAAAAAAGTCCTTCTGTGCAGCAAGAGAAACAAGAGGCTCCCTACATTTCATGGGGGTAAACTTAAAAGGGGAGTATGTGCAGGTATGATAGTTTTCACAGCTACATGCATCTCCGTCACAGGAGAAAGAGGGGTTTTGTAAATAGCCTGGTGTTCCTGTATTGACATTTCCTCTGCAGGCAGCACTCCAGCTTTGTACAGGCACCTGGTGCGCACACACAGCTCTGCTCTGTTATGGAAAGCCAGGCATGCATGAGCTGATCGCTGGAGACAAGCAAGGAAAAGGGGGACCTCAGTGAAGATGAGTCAGTTGGGGACAAGGAACACTGTGTCTTTTGTGGAGCAGTATTAAAAGGGAGAGGGAGGTGAGAGGGATGCTTGCACAGCATCCGCAGAGCCCCCCCTTGCTCCCCAAACTGGCAATACCAAAAGGCAGACCTGACAGAGCACAGCAAAACCATGCAGCAGGAACATGAAAGCCTTGGGGTGAAACATAACTCTCATGCAATTGTGGAATAGAAGTCCTGGGGAGGAAGGTGGTTGCTACTATGGAAACCAAATCCTCCCCATCACAGGGAGATGTGCCAAAATCCTGGCCAGCCTGGCTGCTGCTCATATCACAAGAGGGTCTCCCCCGCTCCTACCTCTCTGCTCTTTCCAAAGACCTTAAACGTGTCGAGGCCTTGCGTATAGAAATGAAGGGTTATGAAGCTGCAACAGTGTTCAACCAACCTTCCTGGCAAAATATATTAAGGTCTTTCTATGAGAAATGCCAGAGGCTTTCTAGTTATTATTTGCTGCTACAGGAATATGTGGATTTTTTTGCTCCCCCCTAAATCAGATGGAGGGAAAAAAATAGGGATTTAGAGGGATCACCTGCGTTTCATATCTCCCTCTGTGGCTTTTTCCACTGCTGAGGTTGGATGAGAGATACTGACTGGAGAATTTATTTTGGAGTGGTGCTCCTGGGTGCGAGTAATCTAGCAGAGGAAGACATGTTTCCTACCTGTGTTATTTCTGCTGTGTGCGTGTCTGGGGAAATGAGTGCAGGGCTTTGCTGGCAGAGGGGGGCAGGGGAACAAGGACTGGGGAAGGGAAAGGAAAAGAGTGATAAGGGCTGAGCAGGCCTCTCAGTAACTTCTCTTGGTCTGTGCCTGCACCAGGCTGTGGGGTATGAAAAGTCATTGCTCTCCAAGCCCTGAATATAGAAATATATATATTTTTTTTAAACAACAGCCGTGTTCACTGCAGTGTGTGTGTTCATGGCAGTTTTGTATTAATCACTTTTCTTATACCAGAAGTGTGTGGCTCCGTGGGTCACTGCAGATAGGAAAAGCCGGTAGCCATATATTTACTGCACCATCCGTATACAAACCCTCTGTTTCAGAGGTGTGTGTCAGAGAAACCTCTTAAACAGGCTGATCTGCAAGTATAGGTGAAGGAGAGGCTGTGGCATAAAATGATCATGGCAGAGCTTGAGACCTCTGCATGGAGGGAGTTCTGGTACCTGCTAGGACAAGGACAGGAACATCTGCTGAATTCTTCAGGAGCTAAAAGGAAATTCCCTATATTAGGAACCAAAAAGCCAGGCACTGCACCAGTGGCATGGGATGTTACTGGAAACCGGGAAAATACATCAGGGATGTATGTCTACCCTATTATTTTATTATGCTTTGTATCCGTAATTAGCTGCTGTTGGAAATCCTGGGTGCGACAGATTTGCTATAGCTGAGTACAGCTCTTCTGCTGGTCTGACACAGTTCCCTCTGTGAGGAATAGTCCCACTGAACTAAATAGCACCAGTCATGGCTGTATTATTATGAATTACGGGCAGGTGTTTACAGGATTTTGACTTATCTGAGGTTTACAGGTCTTCTGCATTGGTCTGGTTCTTTGGATATCAGCAGAGATAGCCATTTTATGTTTTGAATGACAGTATCAACCCCGCTTGCTGCTACCAAAAGTTGCTGGGGGCACACTGGCAGGCCTGCAGTACATATTCTAAGGCTGCAGCATATTTTAACCATGGCTAAAAGAAAAAAAAAAAAAAAAAAAAAAAAAAAAAAAAAAAAAAAAAAAAAAAAAAAAAAAAAAAAAAAAAAAGCACCTGAAGACAGAAAAAGAGATGCGGCAAATTCCCAGGAGAGGGGCTGGAACTGGGAGGAATTTCACTGCTCTAATGATCAGCATTTTCTTGGAAGAAGGGAGCAGGAAGAATGTGAAGCATTTGTGGTATCTGCATCGTTCTTTGTCAAGCGATTCACCCTGTGTTATGAGCCCATTTTGGTTACAGTAAAACTCCTGAGTGCCTCATTTGAATGTTTTCCAGTGAAAGGTCAGGAGGGAGGTGGGCACCGAAGCAGCTAATTCAGCAATTGTGCAGTACCCGCTCTTAGATTCTTGGGGTTTTATTCTGTATTAAAAATAAGAAGCTGTTGTTTACTCCAGGATTAGTGAATGGCCTCTGTTCCCATGATACCTAGAGGAGGTTGACAATTATTCTCTCTGGGTTCTCCCTGGAGCTATTTTCTTTGCTGGCAAGGAGGAAATTGCTCATGTTTCATTTGTGCTACCGCTGTTTCAGCTGCCAGAGTAGGAATGTTTGTCTGCCAGCCTGCATCGGTAGCAGCAGCTCCCCTTCAGACCTGCCATCTGTTAGCGTTATTCCTATTATTATCTGTGTGACGGCAGCTCCTAGATGGATGTCCCTCTGTGCTGGGCACTGCTCCAGTGTGTCAGGAACAGCAGAGGGGCCCCTGGAGACAGGTAAGGGACACAAAGGGCTGTAGAAGGGGACTTGTCTGCTCCAGTCCTCCAGGCGAGCCAGGCACAGGGCCTTGAACAGCATCCTCCCATCTCTGGCCCCTCTGGATCTCTTACTGAAATACCTCCTTGAATATCCACTGTAGATACCAGCTGCAGTGTGACATAAGGGTCTGCTAGTCCCCAGTTTACAAAGCAAGGCTTCTTATAAACATCCTCATTCCAAATCCTTGTATCATCTGGCAAGATTAGAAAAAGAGGAACTTTCACTTATTTCACCCGGTTCTTAGCCAGCTGGGATGCTCTGCAACAAGGGATCCTCACTGCTCTAGAGGCTATTTTTTGTTTGACTCTCAGGGTCCAGTAATGAGCCACTTCAGGACGAGATTTTCGGATGCTGCAGCCTCGGCTTGGACCCCATTGTAAGAAATAGGACCCACCCCAGCCCTGACCCATTGCATGGCACTTTGCGGGACTGTGCTCAGATGCATCCCTTGGACCCGGGCGTGCTGAAACCCCCATCGGGAGCTAAACGCCCGTCATTTCACCTCCCAGCCTTCCCCGTTCCCTTTGTCCGGAGCCGGGAAAGCCGCCAGGGCCGGCAGCACCCGCGGAGCCTGCAGTGCCCCCGCCGCGCCGCTGGGCGGCACCGTCCTCCCGGGGACCGATCCGCGCCCGCCCGGGGACCGCTGCGGGGCTGCTCTGGGCGGGGGCCGGGTGGCCGCACACCTCGGCTGGGGACACAAACACACAAAGAGCATTGCTCCATAAACTGAGCCCAAAAACCCCAGTGGGTCTGCACACAAACCTATGAAACGCGAGGGCTTGCATCTCCGGTGTTTGTGAAGTGTGCGTTCATAACCCAGAACACTGCTACGCCGTGTGGGGTTGTGTCCAAACCAATTGCCAAGGAGTTTTTCATCCTTTATGGCATTTTGACTTGGTAGGAAGTGTTTTGGGTTTGTTGGGTTTTTTTGGTTTTTTTTTTTGCCTGCTCCTGTCTTGTTCTCATTTTTGAAATGACATTTGTGCCTCCAGATGTTCAAATGATTCGATATTAAAATGTCCTCATCAACCTTGTTTCTCTTTTTTTTTTTCAGATGAAACTGACCAGCAAAAGCTTTCAACTTTAAAATAATTCAGTGTTTGCTGTTTGCCATGCTCTAGCAATATTTCTAGCAAATGGCTTTATACAGGCCAATATCTAAATAGTCTATTTTCACTTTCTGAAAATTATTGCTTTTTTTTTTTTTTTACCCAGAAATCTGGGTATTTGATGGTTAGCAGTTATGTTTTTAAGCTAATTTAATAAGTCTTAGGAAGGATGTAAAATAAACTGGTAAAAAGGGAAACATTTCAAATCCTGTCAAACAGAAACAGGATCTGCACTTTCCATTAGTTCAGTTCTTTGATTTTCCTGACTGCACATCATCCCCATAGTCCTCCTAATCCTGATTTGAGCACTGCTGTGGCTGGTGTGGGGCTACTTGTGGCTATGTAGGAAGACATGCTGGTGTCTTGGCTCCCACATTGTGCAGACTAGGGACCCACCAGCGGGATGCCACATCTCCTTTCCAGAGGAGACTGAGGTGATGGGAATGGCTGCAGGCATGCACCTCCATCTCACCCTGGTCATGGAGTGTGCCTCCAGCTTCAGGAACTGGAAGTCTCCCAGGTTTACCAGTTCTCATGTGGCCACTCAGTCTGCTTTGCCTAGTGGAGCCACTTCTCCCCTCCACCTTTCTCAGCCCAGAACTGCAATTTCTGTCCTCATTTCTGTGTGCCTTTTGGAGAAGTCAGCCAGGCATGGTGTTTTGCCGTTTTGGGGAGCGGGCTTGCTCCTGCAATCTAGCTCACTGCTGATGCATTTTTAAACAAAGGACTGTAAATGCTTCAAGGAAGAGGGAGAAGGCTTTGCCAGTTCTTTGGGAATTGTTTTAGTTTACATACATTTGAAGAACATAGTTTTGTCATTGACAGCCAGAGCTAGAAGAAGCCTGGGGAGTGTGTACTTTTTGTTGCTGGATGACTTGACACACCCCAATAATCAAAAGCTTTAAGTCAAACGTGGTGCTTGGAGGAGGGACTCAGAGCTACAACATCTTGGGGACACCAGATTCCTAATGCTATATATGGATGAGCCAGGCTCTTCTCTGTGACATCCAGTGATAGGACAAGGGGCAATGGGTTCAAGCTGGAACATAGGAGGTTCCACTTGAATATGAGAAAAAACTTCTTTACAGTGAGGGTGACAGAGCACTGGAACAGGCTGCCCAGAGAGGTTGTGGAGTCTCTGTCTCTGGAGACATTCAAAGCCCGCCTGGATGTGTTCCTGTGTGATCTGATCTAGGTGTTCCTGCTCCGGCAGGGGGATTGGACTAGATGATCTTTCGAGGTCCCTTCCAATCTCTAACATTCTGTGATTCTGTGATATGGGGGCTAAATCCCATGGGAATCTGTAGCCTTGCATAATCAGTGGGGACCATGCATAAATATAAACTGCAACGTCTTAATTGTTGTTGCTCTCTGTTTCAGCAAGTAAAAGGTGGACTGGGCAAGGCTAATCTCAGCAGTCATGAGCTGGATGGACATCCCACTGGCACTATGGGAGTACATGGCTGTGCATCCCTGCTGTTTAGTAATGTGCGCCATGTTCTCTGTCTTATATGTTGCAAGAAAAAAAAAAACTCAAACAGATTTTGGCCTGCTTCCTCTCTCCACCCCAGACCAGAGAGGAATTCTTGTAGTGCTGCCCTTCCTCCCTCAAAGCCCCTTGCCCCAAGACTGGTGGCACAACAAACAAGGCTTTTCTAAAGAAATACAGGCAGCAGAGAGTCCTTTTGCCAGTCTCGTCCTTTCACTGGCTTTGAATCCAGGAGGGCTGCTCCCTGGCAGTTGTCCTGCCAAGTCTAAAATAGCTTCGTCAGCTCTGGTTTGGATGTTTTCCCTCTCAGTCCTGGGCATTTGCTTCCACAGTCATTGTAGGGCACAAGCAGACCAGGCAGCTGCCCAGGGGAGTTGATGTCCAGACCTGCAAAATGGCCCATCACCTCTTTGCCAAAGCTGCAGAGCCAGGCAGCCCATTGCAGGGCTGTGGCAGTGAGCGCTGCGTTTGCAGCTGGAAGGAGAGGCAGCCTCTCCTCACACAGCCCCTTATGCCCCATGGAGATCCCAGGAGCAGCCACCCCTTACTCTCCCCTTTCTGTGGCAGAAGCAGACCCACCAGCTGTGCTCCTTGTTCCTCACTGTCAGAAAGCCAAATGAAGCCTTTTGACCAGCCTTGAGGTTGATGTCCCAGTGGGGACATCCTCCATGTGATGCATCACACTCTCTCTGAAACAGCACTGTGCCTATTGGCACCCCTCTCCTGCCCTGGCTTGCTGGGTGGAGAATGAAGGCAGGGAAGAAAGGTCAAAAAGATGGGATGAACAACATAGATGCAGCCCCACAGTACTTCATTTAGGAAAAAACTGCCTTTTTTTCCTGTGTGGTCTGGGCAACATGTAAGCAAGGACCAAAGCGCTTGCATGCCACGGTGCTGGTATAAAAACAGCAATTGGCTGCAAAAGCCTCACTTGCACAGGGATCCCAGTGCAAGAGCTGGGGAGAGACAGCCAGCTGTGCTCACCTCAAGGCTCCCTGCCCTCCTCATGCTCCAGCTCTGCATGGGGAAGGTGTGGCACTCACCTCCCACATCCACACAGCTGGATGGTAATGACACATTTGTCCTTTCTGCCCTCGTATCCTGCATCTCAAGGGCTTTCTCCCCACTGAAAACAGAGGGAGAGGGAATGTCTTCTGTCTGTCCAAAATTACTTGAGAGGGGGAAAGCCCTTTGTGTGTACTGTGTTCTTTTTTTTAGGATTTCTTTGTGTTTGTGTTTCTACCATGACTGGAGGGCCCATTTGAGGCTATACAGGGGCTCTGCCAGAACTTCATAAAAAGGTGGATGTGTCCTGAGGACCCTCCCAGGAGATAATTACAAGCGGTACAAATTGATGAGAGCATAGACAACACGCCTAATAAAGCACACTGAAATAAACATCTGCTTTTTGGCAGGATTTTTATGTAAATAAAGTAAAAATCGGTTGTCTCTGATTTCTGTACAGTCATTGTTTCTTTCACATATCACAACTGAGAAGAAAATTTGAGAGAGGAGGAAGAGCTCACTACTGTGGCTGAAACCCAGCAGTAATAGCAGAAACGGATTTTCTGTCTTCTTAGATTTTCAGGGTAGGACTTGTTATCTTCTCAAAAATCCAATCCAAGTCATTGGGCTCATCTGGAATTATATAATCATGGGATATTTTAGGTTGAAAGTGATCTCACCAGGTCATCTAGTCCAACTTGCTGCTCAAAGCAGCACCAGCTACATCAGGTTGCTCAGAGCTCTGTCCAATCAAGTTCTGAGTGTCTCCAAAGATGGAGATACCACAGCTTGTCTGGGACGCTTATGACAATATTTTACCACCCTCAGAATGGTTTTTTCCTCCAACATATAGTCAGTATTTAACAAGTTGCAGCAGGTTTTGTCCAGTTTTTGTGCATCTCTGAGAAGAAAGTCTTCTCTATACCTTCCCCCTAGGTACTTGTAATCAACTCTAACAGTCATTTCACCTCAACAGATCTCAGCCTTTTCTCATATGCCATATACTCCATACAGACCCCGACCATCTTGATTGCCCTCCTCTGGGCTCACTCTTGTGTGTCTAAAACTGGAGACAATACTCTAGATGTAGTCTTACCAGGTTCTGAACAGACAGTAGTGATCACTGCCACTGAGCTGCTGGCTGCATTTCTGTCGACCGAGCCCTGTATGTGGCTGACCCTGGTTGCAGAAAGGGCACTGATAGCTTATATTCAACATACTCTCCAAGAAATCACCCAAATCTTTCTCTGCAAAGTTGCTTTCTATCCAGTTGACCCCCAGCCTATACTGGTGCGTGGAATTACTCTGTCTCAGATGCAACATTTTGTTTCTGTTGAAGTTTGTGGTTCTTGTCAGCTCATTTCTCCAGCCTGCTGTCCTCCTTCCAAACAGCAGCCCTGCCCTCCATCTTATCAACAGCTCTTCCTAATGTGCTATCATCCATTAATTTGCTGAGGGTGTACTCTGTCCTATCAATTCAAGTTATTAATAAAGACTTTAAACAGTGCTGGCTAGCCCAGAGGGGCACCAGTGTTCCATGACCTGGCTGACAGCTGGACTTTGTGCTGTTCTTCACAAGCCTTTGAACCCAAAGGTCCCACTCTATTCTCCACTTATGCAGTCAATGTCTGACCAATTTGGCTGTAAGGATACTATAGACTGCTGTGTCAGAAGTCTTCCCAAAGTCAACATCTGCTCTTCTCCCATTTTCTACTGAGCCAATCATCTCATCATAGCGGAGAACAAGAGTGAAGCATGATCTGCCCTTAGTAAATCCATACTAGCCATTCCAAATCACCCTCTTGTCCTTTGTGTGCCTGGAAATATTCTATATAACCTTTCCAGGGAGTGAAAGGTGAGACCTACTGTCCTGTAGCTCCCTGATCTTCTTTCTTGACTTTCTTCAAGAACACATTTGTGACATTTGCCTTTTCCCTATCATCAGGAATCTCCCCTGATTATGATGGTCTTAAAGATTATAGAAAATGGACTTAGAGCGACATTGGCCACCCCTCTCAGACCCACCTGATTGATTTTGGTGGTTCCTTTTGCCAAAGGTCCTCCTGCCACAACTTTGCCACATTTGTTAACTCCGTAGACTAAAACCAGAAACTGCTGCCCAGCCACCCCACAGTCATATTAGCAGGCCAATGAAATCAATATGATTCCTTCCTTTGCTTTCACATTATTTGGACAAAACTTTGTGCCTTACACATCTAGTCAGGAGTGAAAGTTCAATTATAGTCAGCAGTGACGAGTGTGTTAATTTTTGCCTCGAAAAACTACTCTATGGCCCAGTGGCCCAGTTTTCATTTTGTGTTAATTGATGTCCCAAATATTTTTTTTTCCCCCAGAAAAAAACAGAAGACAAGTTAAATACCTTAGAACCATGGGATGCAAAATACATTAAACTCCTTTCTGAGTAAGGAGCATCTTTGTCAGCTCCAGGCATTCTATCATGTCATTTAGATGTTCTGTGGAAGTGTCCACAACGTTCATTGTCCTCTCACCCTGAAAATTAAATAATTCTGATGCCAATATGCTGTTTTGGAATTACTGTGTGATGATGACTGGAGACAAAGAGCAAAATGGCTGCTGAAAGCAGACATATACCTGGGGAAAAAAATTAGTTGATCATTTTGAATATTCAAAAGAATACATGTTACTTTCCTCAGAGTGGAAGTGAGATTGAACAGTTCTTAAATCCATACAGGATAGGACTCAGTAACACCATATGGTCTTGATTAAAATTATTTTTTGTTGTAACAAAAGCAAAACCATCCCACTGAAAGCAGACCTTGGACCAATTATCTAAGTGCTGCTGAGGGAGTGAGAAACCTGAATTCGATTTCCTGACCCACCATAGTGCGAGTCACTTCGTCAAGACTTACCTGTGTACTTTAATATCTTTGAGAATTTGGACTTTCGTTTCTTCATCTGTAAAATTATGATGTTGGTAATAACACCTCTGTGCTATGAACTACTTGGGTACTGTGTTACTGGTAGTCCTGTCAATATCATAATATAAATTAAATAGAAATTATATTGCTTTACTGCAGACTGCTTTATCCTGGTCTAAATGCAGTCCTTAAGATCAATAGCTATTTTTGCTCATTTTTAATGTACAATTTCCTATTCTTTGGCTGCTCTTTTTTTCCTTCATCCAGTAAATACTGCTGGAAGGGTCACACCTAAGAACCGTTTTTTTTAACTCTGAGGAAAGCAGGACTTATCCTGACGCTCCCTGACTTTTTCCACTTTAGGAAGAACTACTCTGACTGTATCTGTGCAGAATAATACAGCTTTTTGATACATGCCATTGAAATATTATATTGTTTTAAATTACAGATCAAAGTCCTGACTGTATTTTACTATCAGGAGCATGTGTCTTTGTTCTGAAAAACAAATTTCAAAAGTTATAGCTATGGTACTGTTGCCCTTGGTTGGCTATTTGCTGTGACCATTGCTTGGCTTTTGAACAGGATGGGAACTATGCCAGGGAAGCAATTATTCCAACTAAAGAAGAGCTCGACTGTTTAGAAAAACAATTCCTATTGTAAAACTGCATCTATTATTTCTATGCTGCTATAATCACATAATGCAAAAGCAATGTTGTGGAATAGATGGAATAGGGGACCAGCGATCAGAACATCTGGCTTCTGTTCCTGGGTGTGGTGTCCCTCTCTTCGGCTCCAGCATGGGCGATCACTGTTAGCTTGTCTCCTTGGAGGGATATTTTTTGATTAGCTGTGGGTGATGTTCTTGATGATGTGTGGAATCAGTGCTGAGGTACTTGATAAAAACCATCCATTTTTTCTCTTCTTGAGGCCTGTTACAATCTTTGCAAAACCAAAGATCTGTCTTGAAGTGTGGTTTGTGACCAAGCAAAGTTCAAACATCGCAAGTTGGAGAGTTATTCCTGTTATTAGATAGAGCTTCAGAAGCCACTCCCAAATCTCAATTCATTCCTAATATGGGGCTCCATGCTTCTGAGTGAAGCACGCCAAGATTAATAAGGCATTATAAAGTCTATTTTTTATTCTCAGTCATTACTTCAGCATAAACAGATTGCAGTGCTTTGCATGGGGAGGAGCGTGAGCTTCAAGAGCTGGTGAGCTATCAGAGATGATAATTGGAGTTTCTGGCTGTGGATAGAGACACATACACAAATCTCCACTGCAAACAGAGTACAGCCTGCACTGCAAATATGAATGTCATTGCTCCATGCTCATTTTCATTTCTAGCCAGTAAAATAATTCACTATGTCAATAGTACACGGGAGGCATGGATGCTAATTTACATTCCTTTGTAAAGGGTTTCAGATTATTATACTTCCTTCATAGCCAATCCTGTGCTAATGAGAACTCTCTGATTCCAAAACACTGCCAGGATTAGTGTTCGTGGACTATGCACTAGGGTAAATGACCTGTGGCGTAGCTTTAATTAAGGAAGATGGCCACATAATTAGAATAACAACGGCTTACTATCAATTTCTGCAGCAAGTCTCAGCCCCCAGGTGATACATCATTTGTGTGCACTGCTTGCATGTGGGTGGACTACTACATGAAAGGCCCAGAAAAGAAAGCTTTGTAATTTCTAAATGGGTATTACATAAACTGCACCCTTTGTAGAATCCCTGAAGCAGCAGTTGCAGCTTATTATTGCAAGAAGAGGAACAGAAACCAGCATTGCACAACACAGACCTGAGGAGAGATTTGTATGAACTGATCTCTGCTCTTTTGGCCTGCCTTTTTGAGCTGATGTAGTGAAAGGTTTGGTGATGTCTCAGCTTAGGAGCTGGCAGCTCTCTGGAGAGCAGGCTACATGTCAAAATGTCTGGGTGCCTGGCCCCACTTCCCTCCTCCATACTTTGTATGGCATGTTTTGCAGTGACAGAGCCTACCCTGGGTATTTTAGGCTGAGTTTTTACTTGCCAACTATAAAAATTCCTCTGTGAACAGGGAGACAGTTAGAAAAATAAGTCACCATTATCCATTAACCATTGTGCTTCCCAGATGAAGCTTTCTGTGAGGGTGATTGGCTCTCAGAAGCCTGGTACTGAAGAAATGGGATGTGGACCCATCTCTGGCAGTGACTGGGTTCCTTTTGTCTGTTTGCATGGCACCATAGTCAGATAAAGGCCTGCCTTACAAACATAGCCTGTGGACTCAAATTCTTTTCCAACATAGATTCTTTAAAACTGCATTTTACAACCCAACCCCCACAACCCCAAATCTGATCCTATTGTAGCTCCTGTGGGGCCTTTGCTGTCACCCAAGCTCTCCTGACATGTCGTGATTAGAGCCTCCTGCCAGCTACTGTCCCAGTGACCCTCAACAACTCTACCGTTCTTCTGACCCTCACTCGTCATCTCAGAATATGTCTGTTTCACAGGCCCCCTGACAGCCTGCCCAGCTCTCCCATACAGTCATGAAGCAGAAGGAACCTTCAGGGGTCATCTAATCTTATCCCATGGCAGCATTCACAATGACAGCAGATGTTTATGTTGCTCAGAGAAAATGTTACCTGCAGTCTTCCTTAAAAGTCTATTCCACTGCTGCGCTGTCATTACAATTAGAAAGTTTTTTCCTCCTATTTCAGTGAAATCTTCATGGCTTCAGGTTAAATCTTGTCCTACCATCTAACACAAATACTGGAAGGAAGATTAATTCCTTTGTTATTTCCAGCAATCTTTCTTGTACTTGAAAATGGTTAATATGTCCCTTCTCAGATGTTTGGTCATCCTCTTCGTTCTCCTTGATGTCTCCACAATTGATATGCATCTTTTCTAAAGTGAACTCTATCTGCTTTTGCTGCTTTTGACTTCAGCTTCAACTTTCCCTGGAATTTAGAATTTTTTTTTTTGCTGCTGTTGTTCTGTCTATGCACACAGGAGATCATAGAACCTACAGAAATGAAAATAAAATGTTATTGTTATAGCAAGTTAGTTAAAGAACAAAAATAATTATAAAAGTGTCTTAGATTTACAATGACACTTCAGTGAAAAAGGTAGTATAGAGATAAATGAAAGCAGTCGGGCCTCTCATATGATATCCAGATGAGTTGCCTCATTGTCAGGCCTTCGATCCTTAAAAAATAACATTTCAGAGATCTGGTTACAACATGACACAAGACTGACTGATGTTCTAATTAGTCTGGTGGACAACAGACTTGTTCCTACAAAACAGGAAGCTAATTATTTTTGCTTACAATAAACTCTTCAGATTTCACTATTAACATCTGCTCTTTAGCATTGGCACAAGCACAACACACAGACAATGAATAATTATGTTAACACCCCAACGTTACCAGAAGTGGGATTTTGTTCTAAAGTAAGGCTTCATTAGTCAACACTGTAATAAAGTACAGAGAGTTAAGTGCAGTAAACTCAATTATGAGTTGTGTAACTGTGATTGCTTCATACAGAAATTCAGGGAGCTTGTAGTTGGTTTTCCTGATCCTCTGTGACTGGGATAGTGTTTCTGCATGAGCAGGACAGTTCTTCACTACAAAGCCAGACCAGACTCTCATTTTCTCCTTGTTTTTTCTGTCTACCTAGCGTGTAGAAAACAAAACTTTGCTAGAAGCATGGTAATCCTATATCAATGATTTAGGCTGACAAATATTTTTTTCCTAAGTGGTATATTATTATGTACGAGCTGCCTAGTACTTACTACCCTGTGTCAGGTGGTTATTCCAAGGCAGATTCAGCAGTTTCATGATCTCAAACAGTCTTTCATGCAGTGTTGGGTGAGACAAAGGATCCAGTGAAGTACCACAGGTGACAGTGCGCCTATCCCCCTGGTTATATGTCCATAATGGAGATTAAGATTAATTTACATGCCTCGGCATGAGTTAGAGCCAGAGCTCTGCTTCGGCTTAGTTGAACTCACCACCTTTTCAGGTCACTTGGGTGATGATAGCCCTGCTTGTTCTCTTCCACAAAGGACAGACAACTTCTCCCATGATTGTCTGGGAAGGACTCCTATAGGAGCAGTTTTCAAATGTTTGGACCAGCAGGTCCCCAGTAGCCTTCAAACTTTCCATAGGTCTGAATAATTGGATAATTTTCCTTATCCAACAGGAAAATTAATAATATTTACTATTTAACATCATTCAGCAGATCAGTTACATGTCTTACAGCCTATGTGCCATTTGCTCAGCTTGTGAGCCAGCACTACTAACCTCTCAGGACAAAAATCTGTGGGATGTACCCTACACACACGTGCGTAAGTACATAAAGCAGTGAGGGTAACAGAGGGATGGCTGTTTGCCACAGCCATGCTCACCCCTGCATCAGGTTGTATCAGGTGTAAGCAGCCACTCCCCTGGTTAAGTGGGAGATAAAAACATGTGCACACTGTTGATATTGGGTGGGCAGGGGGTAACATACGGGATTTACAGATGTATAGTTGTTTGTGTACTTCTCCTTATGCCAGAGCAAGCTGCTCTTCCCAAAATGAAGTTTGGGGTTTTCTTTATTGGGATGTGTGGGCCTGCATCTCTCTTCTCTTTGGGATTCCCCACCTTTCATCTCTGCTTCTTCCTTGCTTTAGGCCATATGCATGACTAACCTGTCCTTCCAGCTCAGATATGTTAAACATGACTCCTCCCTGAAACCATCAGCTGCAGTCCTCAGACCTGCCAGGTCCTGTGTGTTTTAGCATGAAGCTCTCCACCTGGCTCCCTCTCTATCCACCTTTTCTTAATGCATTTACAATGCAGAGCGGTGGTGCCTCTCCAACCCCATGATGTGCCATGCAGGTATAGCTGGTCAGGGGATCCTCTTATCTGCTGACAGCTGGGGGAGGTAAGATAAGTCACCCAGCTACCACCCTGTTGTCCTGCGTGCACCCTCTTCAGAGGAGCCCTGTTAGAGTGCATGTGACCCACCAGGAGCATCTGGAGCTCCTCACCATCCTGTGTCCCAGTGTGCCAGCAGGAGATGGGCTGCGATGCTATCTCAGCTTTCTGAAATTCACATATGTGACAAGTCAGACTTTGGGGTGGGATGGGTTGGTAGGTTGAGGGGCAAGCACATTCAGCCACTTTGGTAGGCAGAGTTTGCTGCCCCTGGGGTGCTTCTGGGCAGTGACAACAATGCAGATGGGGATCTGTGTGGGATATGTGTGTATCTCATTTATAGAAGCATGACCCTGCCAGCAGGTTCCTTTAGTGCTAGTTTGTGGTGCAGGGTAGGTGATTTTCAAGGATTTATCTAAAAAGTGTTGCTTAGTGAAAGAAGTTTTCTAATAAAGTAAAAATTAACTTTCCCGGGATATCTTATAGGAGATTGCATTTATTGGAGGTTCGTTATAAGTCTATCAAATGTTTTACTTCGTGAGGATCAGAGAGCAATCACTGCAGGTGAAAGACACTGGAAGTTCAATTTGTCTTAACCTGCAGAAAACTTTTACAACAGAGCAAGTGAACAATGGCTTGGAAGTTCCCATTTATTTCCATTGACTGTAAAGGGAGCTTAGTCTGAGTGGCTCACATGTGTACGTGGGAAGCTAAATAAGTTGAATCTCACTCCAAAAGTGCAATAAACAAACCTAAATCTACAGTACGGGTGTTCCTATGTCTCCCACTTCTGCATGAAGTGGTATGATCCCTGTGGTGTGCGGTATGTCTATAAATATAGACTCATTTTCTAGTACTGTAGTATTAATCTGCTCTGTATTAGAGATCCACACCCCCTTATTCCTTCATCTCCAGATTCCCTGGATTGTCTTGGACCACCATACCAGGGACCTGCGCTTCCTTCTTTTTGACTTTATGTGAAAGCAGAAAGTCCCTGCATGTGACAGACACATATATTTCCCAAGCAGGTGACTCCGTCAGCCCCAAGCCAACCAGCCAGAGGACCCTTGTTTTGCTCAGTTCCTCAGGAACTTGCTGTGGACAGGCAAAAGGAAAGGGAAATGCCACTGGGCTACTCATCCCGTGCCACAGCAGGGAAGGCCTCAAGGAAGATGAGTTCATGGCGTCCATTTTGGAGATACCCAAACTAAATGAAAAAGCCCAAATGTCATAAAACTCTCACTTGTTTGTACATTTTACAGCTGGGACAATATCTGTTTGAACACATCTGTGGCTTGATTGGTGTTGGCTTCTGTTCTCAGGTCACCTTGGAGTCCGTCCACTTGCCCCAGCACAGGCTGGTGTTAAATGTCACTGGGTCATGGGGGGAGCGTTTCTCCCTGACTTTGCGCTGAGTTGGATGACTGCCATGAGGGTGTAGAGGGGAGGAAAGGGCTCCTTGGGCTTTTGCACTTCTGTGATTGACTGCACTTTGCAAGAAGAACAAAACACTGAGCTGCATGTACAGAGTGAACTGACTGACCTCTACCACAATGAGACATCTCCGTGTTTTCCAAAGCTTGGCGGAACACTGTTTACTCTGAATCAGGGAAAATTTTGTTCTAAAGTAATTGCTTCACCATAAGCAGCAAGAACAGATGAGGAATACACATTACCAAAGGAGAAGGATAAATTATGCCTTGGCCCTGATTTCATTGATTCACAACAAGATGAATTACCTACCACATCAGTAAGAAAATCACTCTCCCTTTCCCTGAAAAAGTTAATCTAATACTAAACTATGTGTGTATCAGGATCTGTGCTGAGATAGGATTGGAGAGGAATGTTGGACTTCGCGATTTGTGCATCAGCATTTGGTACCTGGTGCCTTGTTTAAAACAGGCACCTCTCAGGAAACATATACATGTCTATATTTTCTTCTACCCACAAATAGCTGCAATGAGTGGGGAAAAAAAAAAGAATATGACAACATCAATCCTTAGGAACACAAAAAACCTAAATATAAGCAGCTGTAATTGAGCCTTGTACCTATTCCCTAAATGTAACTATTCTCCTGTTGCCTGAAGACAGCCTTTCAACCATCCAATCCAAAGAAATGTAGTGGGAAGAGTTTCATGTTTTTTTTCTCCACAAGGCAAGTGAAGTGGAGGTGGTTTTCAGGAATAGAGACTGCTGTGAAATGGCAACCAGTGTAGGCTGGATTGAGGATGTATGCTCTTGCCCTGAGATGGAGCTGGGCAAAACCTCTTTTTCCTCGGTGGCTCCTTTTCTCTCAGCTGGACTGGCAGTGATATGAATGAAAAGGCAGGACCAAACTGGAGATAAACTGCATAAAGAGTTGTTTTTCTTAGTTCCTGACTTTGCCAAGATGTGTGAACACCTTTTGCCTTGCACTTTATCACACAGAATATTGCAAAGGACTTTGAAAGCAGGTAGGAACTCTGTCAGACCAGAATGATGATTTTTCTCTCTCATCCACTCTGAAATAAATCAGTCCAAACAGAAACAGGGCAACAAAGAAGCAGTCCCACTTTCTAATTATATTGTTTTCTCTCCTTTATCTTGCATTACAACATTGAATGAGAAACAATTGTGCTGCCTTCACCGTAAGACTGTTGGTGGGTTTAGCCTTCAGTCCAGCCTTCAGTCCTCTTTCCTTGGAACAGGATACTGTGCCAAAGTAATCTCTGTTTTAAGAACAAAGAACAGGATGATAAGCAATTTATGTTATGAGTACTTTTGCAATGCTTTCTGATCCCAATTCCCGACATCCCCACATGACTCATTCTGCCTTCCTGCTGTGTGTGCTACTGGTCCTACATGTGAAACTAAACTCTGGAAAGCATTTCACAGCAAGAGAGGTTTACTTTTTAACTTCAAGCTCTTCCTTTTGTTAGTAGGCATGCATTTAGTTTGTGTTTAAAGGCTAACTGGTTTCACTTGCTAAACCTGCTCTTATTTATAAGAAAAGCTGCTCTTGCAAAATATGAATCATCAAAACTCAGAGACTGAAAGGGTAGATGAGGTTACCCACTCCACTCCTTTGCCAGGACAAGCTTGTACACAGCTGTCTGTTCTGTGTCTGGTGTAGTAAACATTTGAACAGTAGGATATCCAGCACTTCTTCAGGAGACTTTAGGCTGAAGAAGCAAATGATGACTTCTGTCCCATTTCTCCTAGTTTTACCTTTTCAGATCCTGCAGCATCTGTATATGTGAAACTTAATATCAAACTAGTATAAACATGAAGCTCACAAAGAAGAGAAAACAAATGGCTCAACAAGCCACAGGTGCTGCGTTAGGTCTAATGAAATGGCTGAAAAGGCTGTTTTTTTCTGGAATCTACACTTGGATCCATTTAGACCTCCCTGTCATTATTCCATCTGCAGCATTCACTGTAGTTTGTTACAGTTAAATCAGGCTTTTTGTTCCTGTGGTCTGTCCATGAGGTTTTTTCCTTCTCTTAAATCAAATCTAACAGAGAACTCATTTTACTTGTACTCAGATCAAGTTCTCCTTTAGAAAAGACTGTCCATTTTTCAGTACCACTAATGTGGGCTTCAATTTACTTTTGTCGAGCTCTGCTTCGGATGCATTGGATTCCCTCTTTCAATACAGCTGATTTAATCTCCTCCTCTTCCCTGCTTGAGGCATCTGTGAGCAACTGGAATGAATTTATACTCCTCTTTGGTTTCACACTTTTGCCTCATTTTCTGATGTTGGCTAGACAAAGGGAGAGTTTTGTATTTTCTTCTCTAGAGATCTTAGCATGGTGACAGCTTCAATTTTCGTGTGTGCTGTTGGCGTGATTTAGGAGTTCTGTATTTTCCCCCCATTAGCTGTTAGTGTCAATCTTTTCCCTGTGGCAGAAATGATCCCTTCCTTGTATGACATTGGCTGTAATATATGTCACAGTTTGCATATTGCTTACAACAGTGTTACAGCTTTGCTCTGACTTGCTATGAAAACTCAGTTATCATATTCTGCTTTATGACTTCATTGAGCCAAGCTCTTGTGTATAGATATAGATTTAAATACATGGTTACATTTGAATATAACAAATGGTCTCAAACATAAAATTATTTTACTTGAACTTTAGCAAGGCCTTCAACACCGCATCCCACAGCATTCTCCTAGAAAAGATAGTGGCTCATGGCTTAGACAGGAACACCCTTTGCTGGATAAAAAACTGTCTGGATGGCCAAGCCCAGAGAGTCGTGGTGAACAGGGTTAAGTCCAGGTGGTGGCCGGTCACCAGTGGTGTTCCCCAGGGATCGGTTTTGGGGCCTGTCCTGTTTAACATCTTTATCGATGACCTGGATGAGGGGATTGAGTGCTCCCTCAACAAGTTTGCCGATGGCACCAAACTGAGTGGGTGTGTTGATCTCCTTGAGGGTAGGGAGGCTTTGCAGAGGGATCTGGACAGTCACTGGTGAGGCCGCACCTTGAATCCTGTGTTCAGTTTTGGGCCCCTCACCACAAGAAGGACTTTGAGGTGCTGGAGCAGGTCCAGAGAAGGGCAACGAAGCTGGTGAAGGGTCTGGAGCACAGGTCTTATGAGGAGCAGCTGAGGGAGCTGGGGTTGTTTAGTCTAGAGAAGAGGAGGCTGAGAGGAGACCTTGTCACTCTCTACAACTACCTGAAAGGAGGTTGTAGTGAGGTGGGCAATGGCCTCTTCTCTAAAGTAACAAGTGATAGGACAAGAGGAGACGGCCTCAAGTTTTGCCAGGGGAGGTTTAGGCTGAATATTGGAAAAAATTTCTTCAGTGAAAGAGTAATCAGGCATGGGAACAGGCTGCCCAGGGAAGTGGTGGAGTCACCATCCCTGGAGGTGTTCAAGAAACGTGTAGATGTGGTGCTTAGGGACATGGTTTAGTGAGTTAGGTGGTGTTGGGTTGATGGTTGGACTTGATGATCCTTGTGGTCTTTTCCAACCTTAATGATTCTATGATTCTATGAAATATACAGGTAAAGGAGATTTGCAGAATTGAGATTACACACTCTAGTGACAACAAATGGTTTAAAACAGAGGACCATGAGCCTCATTTATAGTTTTGCTCATCCCAAGACCCTTTCACAAAACAGGGTCATCGCAAATTTGAATTTGAAATCCCTCATTTTAGCTTGATCATAATGAGAAGATTTGGAACAATAAAATCAACGTCAGATGTCCTGGGCAATAGAGATGTATGAAGCGGCATTGGTGAGGCAGCACCAGGTGGAGTTTATTAAACTGTGACTTCTTATTGAGTTCTCAAGCAATTAAGTGCTTTCAGCAGGGTGGCAGGGCTGGAGGGTTTTTTTAACTGATTTTTTTCATCTGCTGTTTATTAAATCATAAATCTACTGACTGGGATCATAGAAATGTGTACAGCTTTTACCACATTCATTGCATCTTGGTTTGCAAGGGAAGGTCACTAATGGCTCTTACACACAGAATTGCATTGTACAGGAATACGTGTTATTAGATGTAGTCTGAGAGCATTTTAAAGCAATTTGCATTTAGAAAAAACATGCCTACAGTAACCTGAATACAGAAATACATATATTCAGTAAATATATTTGCAAGCATATATACAAGTCTCATAAGGCCTTGAGAGAGCCGGTCTGTATCCCTCTGTTCTGTTGATGTATGAGAAATGTAACTCATATTTAAAAAACAGCTGATGTGTCCGTTTTGGCTGTGCAGGATTCCATAGCATCCTGCAGACATAGATGGATTAGTGTTTGATCTCATTCTGTTTTCTAGGTGGCACTGGCAATCTGTGCTATAAATTCGTGTGATGCCTGGAGGGTCTCTTTCATTTTATTCATTTGAGTTTCCCACTAGCTGTTCTGGTTCAAGCTACAAACCTGCAAAGCAAACCGATTTGTAACCTAGACAAATTGCAGAACTGACATCCCACAAACGGAGCCCAGGAGGTGGTGAGCATAGTCTGAAGCTCTGAAATTAAAAGAGCAAAGAAAGAGAACAGGCTTAAAAAAAAAAGTAAAAAAAAATTAATTTATTTTAGTGCTATCATAAGATGGAACCATGCCACAGCTAAAAATGAACCTATTAGAAACAAGTAGTTCCACAACAGGGTATAGCATTTATCTGCAACTGCTTAAGGTTGGAAACACTGCCTCTGTCTTGTAACAGATTGGGACAGAACCATGATATTCATGGGGAGATTGTGTATGTATGTAAGTGCATACATGCACAAACATATGTATGTGTATGAGTGAAAATGTATGTGTGTCTATGCATGAGTTTATAAGAGTATTTAAAAAGTATTCAGATATGTCCTGACATGTATGTTTATATCTAAATTAAATAAAATGAATTTGTGGATGCATATGCCTATGCATATCTCCTCTTACTCTCCCTGTGGACATTTCTATGCTTTTTTTCAAAGATATAGTGTCAGTTAAAATGGTAGTAGTTGGCTTCTCTTCTCTTGGAAGTAGGAGCAATGGCTTGATGCTGGCTCTAATACCCTATGACAAATGTGGTGGTGTATCTATGGAGAAAGCACTCCAAATACTGGAGTATGCAATAAAGAACAAGCAACGATACCACCATCCTTAGTCATGCACTTACATGCTAAAACTGTGTCCACTTTTGTAAAACAAAAAGCCCAACAAAGTGCCATCCAATCAACCCATCCAATGTACAGCTGACTGGTGCGAATCCAGAACAGACATAGCTCTCTATCCATCCTCTGCTGTGTCTGTACAGCTGGGTAAGCAGAACAAAAGCTATGTAACATAGATTTTGCTCACTTCAGTACTGCCACCCTGGATAATTGCCCAGACCAGACCAGCTTAGTCCTGCCTAGAGGGCTTCCCGCCTTTCCAAAGGCACAACTGCTTCTCAAAATCGCTCTTCTCTGCATTGTCTTCCCATTCACAGGGTGAGGAGGTCCAGAAAGAGCACACTCCTAGCCCCATCTTCACGCTCAGCAGTCAAGATGTGTTTTCCAGGCTTAATCGTACAGGAGAGAGCTGGCTCAGAAGCTGATAGCAGAATTAGCAGGGAGTTTCAGAACATCTGTTCAATCAAACGTTTACACCTGAGTTTACAGGGCTTCAGGAACTTGGGGAATTGTTCTCTATAACACCAACTAGCTTTTTGTCACACCACTTAGCTGGAAATATGGCAACAGCATAGATGCAACGAGAAGCTATCAAAAGATTAACAATAGCTTGCACACAGCCTCAAGCTCCCTGTGCAAGTATCTCCTGGCTGCAGGAGATAACACTAGCAATATTTTTCATTTTAAAAGGGCCTTGGTGGCGTGACAGAAATTCTCACCGGTAGATAGTGCTGCTGTGTGATGTACTTTCTGACATTACTAGTGGGATCTCGCTGGGCAAAAGGGCCACCCATTTTGAAGCACTGCCATTAATCTCTCAACTGTAAGAACCCATCTAATATTTAATCTCTCAGCTGGAGCTGCTCTATAAGGGCAAACTCACTCCTGGAATTGTTCGTTTTGGCTCAGTGCCATTCAGATTCTGGACGAGCATCAGCATATTGGAAGGAGTGTCTGGTTGATATAATAATTCAACAAAAGAGGATTTTCTCCTGTGACAAACTAGACTGCAGGATAAGCTAAATAGTGTGTTTAAAAAACTAGAGCCAGAGGAAAGCAAGCCAGCCAGGTGAAAGTCTCAAACTCTTGAATGTAAATCAAGACAAGTCTCACAAGGCAAGAGTAAGTAATGGCAGAGCTGGAATCTGTGAGGGATGGTCATTACAGTAATGATCTCCTTCCACTAAATACCCCTTCCTAACACTGTGACAAAGTCCATTAACACCAGTGGAAAAATTCCTGTTGACACAATGAACCTCAGAACAGGCTTATTATTACTATCTATGGAAAAGAATTCAAAGCAGTCCTAATAGTAGAGAGATAGTGCAGTCATCTACACTGATGTAAACAGGTACCTGAAATCAGATGTCCAAGAGTCCAAAGAACCATCAATTCCTTGCAATGGGTGTGTCTCCCATCAGCAATTAGTTTCATTTCATCAAATACCCTTTGGAGGGACAATCCCAGGGGTGTATTTAGTCAGGTCTCTTGAGTTTCCAGAGAAAATGAAACTACATGGAAGACAGAATAGTCTTGCAACTGGATTCTAATACATAATCCAGAGGATAAGCTCTGCTGAACACTATCAGGACTCTCTACTGATCCATTCTGGATGTTGGGGCTGTGCAGCAAGCTGCTCCATTGCCATTGGACTGAGAGTGAACAGAAGTGAGAAGGGAAGTCCCAGTTCCCACTGGAACTTGGTAAAAGCCCAGGCCTTTGGTTTCATCTTTATTTTCAATTATTCCATCCTCCTTCCTTGCCCTTTTGGCAGCCCTGCTTTCAGGAAATGAAAATGGAAGCTTCTGTCTCTTTTGAGTGAGCTTATTTGTGGCTGTTAGTAGATAGTCTCCTTACAATCACAAGATTTGTTTTTAAAGCAGGACAGTAGGTAGGAGGAAGGACCCTCTAGCTCATTTTCAGGAAACAGATGGAGGACTGGGGTCATACGGTAGTCTTTGATAAATGGTACAGGATACTGCTGAATGCTCAGTTCATGGACTGCATTAGCCTTGAAAGATCGCTCTTTCTAACATATGAGAATGCAGCATTTAGCATCCCTGCTCCGCTTTGCTAAATCACTTCCTCAGGAGCGGTTGAAACCCAGGAGAGATGGCAGCAAGGTCCTGATGGCTATGGAGTTCCATGGCTGCCATGCACACCGTCACACAGGTGCCCAGGGCTGCACCACCTCTCTGTGCTGAAGCAAGCTCAAGAGCAGGCACCTCAGCTTGTCCATGCAGCTAGGGCCAGGGAGGATCTGTAGTGCATGTGTCACCCTTGTCCTCAGCTGGGTGGTCTCTTCCTGTGGTTATAGAGAATGATTATATTTCTTATCATAACAGAGGGTGGAGACACTTTTGAGATAGACAGGAAGTTATTGTTCTTTAGGTTGGATAAGAGGTCCAAATCACATCTGGGCCCTGTAGGCAGTGTCAGTGCAAAGGGACAAGACAGCACCTGCCCCAAATAGTTTATGGTTTTTGTGACAGTTAGAGGCTGGGTGGAAGAAAGGCTGGTGAGCAGAGACAGAAAGATCTGCTGGGACACTCACACTCAAGGTTCCCTTTCATTGGAAACTGGGATGGGAGAGTGGAAAAAGGAGAAGGATGTGGGGGCCTGTGACCCATCGGGGAGCAGTGCACCACTGGGGGCACACCTGGCCCTTTACAGCTCATCTGCCCTCTCTTGCCAGGTACTTAAAAATGCTGCTTAACAGAGGGACAGTAATATAGTATATCCTCATTCCCTCATCAGGATATCTGGGAGTTTCAGCCCCTCATTTGGCACTATTTGTTGTGACAATTCAATAAAATACTATGGTATTTTAGGTTGGTTTTTTTTATGCTTGTCTTAATGTAATGCTGAGCACAACTGATAGAACCAAGACATGAACACAAAGGAAGAGTTCAGAGGCTAAGAGCAGCTTCTAAGCCTTAGGAAATGCTGAAATGGAAACAAAGCAGGAATTGTCAAACATGTAGGAAATAATTTCTGCTTCAAATTCATTGAAGACATTGGAATAGCTCCAAATAGGAGCTGGCCCATTAAAGAGTGGTTGCACTGAGTCAAATCAAATGCCCATCAAGACAGTATCCTGTCTTTGACAGTTATCAGTAGCAGGTGCTAAAAAAGAATAAAAAAAAGGGGACAAGGAGAGGGGACCTACCTAACCTCTAATAAAATCTGTATGTTAGGGACCTCTGGATCTATTGTCCAAAGTGAGCCCACCTTATCCTTTCAGGCCCAATGTTCCAAGGCTCTTTCATTGACCTGTTTGTGCTTTCAGCATTACAAAAGGTTATGGATGTGAGTTTACGGCAGTGAAAAATTTATAGGAGTCACTCTCCTCACTGAATTATGGGCTGTATGAAAGAGTGTTCCCTTTAGTTTTTTTTTTTAGTTTGCTTAAAATGTTCTACACGATCATTTAATTTGGTGTCCCCTGCTTTTCCCCTGCAGTTAGAAATTGCACACTTTCTGACCTATCTGGAAAGCTGATTTAGATTTCACCTTACTTTCTTTTCCAGCCTGAAGAATCCCAGCCTATTTACTTTATCGATAAATAGGAGCTGAATAGTTTTTTGTCTTTGTCTATGTCTATGCCTTTCCTATAGTTCGACTTTAAGGTCCTCAAGAATAGAAGAGTCATGCCTCAACCATTTAAAGGACTTTACACAAGAATGTTGTCTTCTTCTGACCCCACTGACGTTACAGATAGTCAGGAAGAAAGCACAAGATGCAGAATTTCTGTAGATAGAATTTATGCAAATGGGTACAGTTTCTGCATTGCAAACTGGAAAAAAAAGATAATTTTGCCATGTCTGCCACTCCATCAGTAATATCATCTATTCTATTTACCACAGGCAATGCAGTAGCCCAGTGACATTGCATTGTTCAAGGTTGGACAGGGCAGAACTAATAGCAGGAGATACTTTAATGAAAACCGAGCACCAGGAAAGGAGTGATGTGTTTGGATTTGCTTTATAGCCTAAGATGCAAAGTAGGAATACCCTGGACCGATTCCAGCTATATTGCACAGCAGCATACAAAGATATCAGCACTAAAGAGCCCTTTTATTTTCTGAGCCATGCCTCAGTAGTCAAGAGAATTTGTTCGGCTGGCCTGAAGCCAAAAGGCCCAACTGTCTGTCTTTCCGAAGCTGATGTTTACTGTCCCATGTATCACAAAGCTGCCTGGAGAGCAGCTGGCCGGAGGTGTCTGGAACAATCCCAGCCACCATTTCATATGAAACTCTTTCTAAGTCTCTGCTTTCCCACAAAGGCTCATATTTTATGATCGCTGGTGGGCAGGAGGTTGATGAAATGCATAGCTGATCTGAAAACATAAAAAGGCAAGAGGCAAGATTTAAAAATTATACCAGTCATGGTTAGGCCTGTGAAATAAATAACACACATTGTGCAAGGAGGAACAACAAATTTGCTGCCCCTCCACCGGCTGGTTTCCTGTCTGTGGTGTAATCGGTGGGAGTCTGGGTGGTAAATTTACACCTCGCTAAAAGCCAGATTATAAATTCATTGTCCTCTCCCCTGCTCCCACTATTCCACGTCCTCTCCAGAATTAAGAGCAGGATTGTACCAAAATGATTTTAACTACACATTTTGCTTTTAAAAAACCTTTAAACTTCACTTTCTTGTGTCTGAGAACTAAGATTTTCTGAAACAGAGTTCCCCTTTGAATCAGAAATGGGGTGAAATGAGGTAGTGTCAGCTTCAGCACCCCGGAAACCATGAACTCTACCTCTCTCCTGGTGATCCATTTCACTTTGGGTAGAGGAGCTCGGGAGTGAAACCAAATGAACCAACACCTTGATGGTTCCCACTCCCGATGGAGAAATGCAGGATTTGAATCTCCTGTGCTCTCAGCCTGGCAGACAAACACCCTGCCAAAAGCAAACTGAAAAATAATGAAAGCTGGTGAGTCAGTAGTTACTCATCGCCTGTTGACATTAGCCATGTGCGTGCACTGTCTCTGTGCCACCTCCTTTGCACCTAGGTCACAGGTTGGGGAACCTCCTGGAGGGTTACAGACCTGCTGTGTGGCCCTTTCACCTCCAGGGATGGTAGCCGCCATTGTGTGTACTCTAGAGCCCACCTGCATGGATCTGTCTGGGAATTACTACTGTGGCTGCCCCTTCTCCTGTCCACAACATGTTGGTAACGTTGCCCAGGGCTCACCGCTGCTTAGGCATATCTTGACACTGACCTGAAGGAAAACAGATTACAAAGGTGATTTCAAAAGCTGTGTTGTGAGGGAAAGGCCAGCTCCTTTCCCTCTGACTCTCCTATGATGCTCACAGCCCATGCCAGCAAAAAAACCCTGAGTCCCAGGCATACAAAGTCCAGTTTACCCCAATCAGTTTGTTGAGGATGCCTCAACTTGCTATGATCTGAACTCCAAAAACCTCCAAATGCTCAAGAGCGACAGGCCGCCGAATATATTTCTTGGAGAACCAACAGGAAGCGAAAGGGCTGGTAGAGGTCCCATTTGTTTTTTGACACTTTGGGGTTGTGCAAGAAAGAGACAGAGATGTTGGATTTTCTGGCTTACTTTCTTCACCACAAGAGATGCAGAAGATCCAGCAGCCACATGCCGTCACAGTCCAGAGGTATTTATATGGGACATACTCAGCTTGGGAGACAGGTCTGAGCTGCTTGTGAGCTACCCTCACCTGTTGACCATCTTCTGACAAATGAGAAATGGACTTTAGGATAAACAAGACCAGAGTCCCATTTTGCTAGAAGTATTTCCTCAAAACTTCCCAAATAAGAGGAAATAGGTCAAATGAGGAAAACACAATGCTTTAGAAGAACTCCATCCTCCTGGGGCTACCTGAGCTACCTGAATATTGCCATGCATTGCAATGGAGAGACAGCTGTCAACAGGGCTGCTCCTCAGTGACACACAGAGGCACCAGTGTTTATTTTGGTGGTTATGGGGGCAGCCTGTGTATATGATTCATGACAGATATGCTTATCTACTGGGAACTTCTTTAACTAGCTAAAAATTAATTCCAGTTGATAGGTTCACTGGTGATGATAAGTGTAAAGGGAAACCAAGTGTGCTATTTTTATTCCCATCCGAGTACTTGTGTTTTCCACATAAAGAGACATGAAGATGCTTCTTTGCAGCCTTCTCTCCTCCCGGGGACAGAAGGAGAGTACAGCTGCTTTTAGTTGAGTAAACTGTTGTCAGCACACAGTCCAGAAGTCTCCAGCTACCCTGGCAAGCGGCCAGAGAAACAAGATTGCTTCATTTTGAGCCTCAAGTGTCATTGAAGTGTGACATATTAGCAAGCATAGCCCCAGATGGAAAATATACCTCGACCTGTGACTCAGCAAGCCAGGGGGCAGAAGCCTCTCACTCTGGTTTCTTATTTTTACTGTCTGGAAGAATCTCTGTTTCTGATAGCATGGAGCTCATCTCAGCAGTGAAATTGCTCTCTGAGCAGCCTTCCTAATTGCATCACATTCAGCCCTCTGCTCCCTCTCACTGATAATTACCCAAGCACCTTGTGGCTAACAAGTAGATGCAGCTTTTCCTTCTGTGGGAAGCACTGTGAGAGGATTATTAACGTATTTTGGCTTTCTGTAATATAATGAGGGATTTTATTGTTCTTTGTATGAAGTTGACCATGGACGTCTGCTTTTGTTTTGTATTTCATTCCGACCCACCCATCTGTTTTCCTTCTCTGAGGTGGAAATAAAGGAGGTAGGTTGGCATCTGATTTGCCAGCATTTCATAAACCAACACTGGCTTGTCTCCAGTCTCAGGACTCTTGTTCGTGCACACAGCCTTTCAATCCATTTGATGTTACACTACACTACATTATTCTATTCTATTCTATTCTATTCTATTCTATTCTATTCCATTCCATTCCATTCCATTCCATTCCATTCCATTCCATTCCATTCCATTCAGTTTTTCTTGCCATTGCCCAGATGTCAGATCAGATAACACATACTTCCACTTCCAACACTGTAAATCAGATATTCTGTAGACGTGTTCACCATGGCAAAAAACCTCCCTTGCTTCCCCACCTCCTGACCGAGGCCTCATCTGGAGCGCTCGGTGCCACCGTGGGGATGCAGGCAGAGTCCCTTCCAGCTGGTGTGCTGCTGATTCAGTGGTACTTAGAGGAGCTGCACCACCCATTGCCAACTGTTCCATGGATTAGATACACAGGAATTGCCATGCCAGAACAGGCTGCTGGTCCATCTAGTGGCTAATGTAAGATTTTTTAGAGAAAGACGTAAAAGGCTCATAATGAATCCAATTAGTCCATATTATACCGGTGGGGATATTTCTCGCTGACCTCAGCTGGTTATCAGATTATGTACCCTGAAGCATAAGGATTGATAGTCTTTGTCATTTCAGTGTATCTGGAGTAGCTGCAGATGCTCTATTTATTCATATTTATATTTAGGAATAAATTCATCTCCTATACAAGAGCATGTACCTCCTCTAGTTTCAGTGGTGTCAAAATAGCAGTGAATCACATAAATCTACTGATTAAAAACATGTCTTTGAACATGGAAGAATAATGTGAAGCTTTGATTTTTTTTCTCCACACTAGAAAATAGTTCTGTTCCTACAGAAGAGCATTGCTTATGCTGCAATATTCGCTAAGCAGATTTTTTCATCTTGGGCACAACACTTTAAAAAAACCCAACAAAACCAAACAGCTGGCATTTACTGAGGCAGACTTTACACAGGAGCGAGATCAATCTCAGGAAAGTAAACCTCAAGTGCCTACTATAATATTGATACATACCTCAGACTTCAGTGTTTTTTAATGCATTTTTAATGAAGAAATGCTTTTTAGAAACACAATGTGCCCCTTCAAAATATTGCCATGATATTTTCTGCTGAATTCACCTGTCTGTAAGAAGTAACACAATAGCAATGAAGGTAGGTATAAATTGCCCCCCAAGCCCCAATATTTATTATGAATGTGACTTCTGTTCATGCAAAGAGAGTGTATATGTGAGTGTGTGTTTGTGCATTTATGGGTCTGGCATGGGTCTGTTCTGCTGTTTACAATGAGAGGTTACTGAGAGCTGCAGCCAGGGACCAGTTTCTCCAATGAATTTAACCAGTCCTTTTTGTGGTGTTCGTGGTGACTCACTGGCTGGTGTGTGGGAACATAATTCATCCTGCAGCTTTCTCCTAGTTTTTGCTGCAATTATTACTTTGAGTATTCACTGATTTACAAATCAAGTCCTGTACTGATGACCTAAACCACATCGTTTTATTTCTACTCCCTGATGGGGATTCCCCCGAATCATTTAGAGGCTTTCAGGAGAAGCACATGTACAATATATGCCGCTATTTTTGGAGAATGTCCATTTGTAAAAGTTGTGCATAGTATGTTTTTTGCATTACTGACACATTCATTTTTTAAAAGGTAGAGAAGCAACAGGCGAGGTGCTGCATGAATCAGAAGATGAAGTGTTTGCTATAGAAACTGCCTCTCACGCAATTAATAGTGAGACATTTGTTAATAACTGGTGAACACCTGCATATAGTATTCCTAAGAATAACATTAATTCCAGTTTCTCCAGGAGAAACATTACAGAGCCCTGCCTCTTCCTATGATGTGGTACATTTGAAAATAAAACACGAGCCTGGTGCTTGGAAGAGTTCCTAAAGCTTTTCAATTAATCATTTGTCCTTCTTTAATGTCTCTGAGTTCATTCCCCGATATGTCATTGTGTTGCGATGCTTTTCTGCAGCTGTCTCCCTTGCCTTCACACAGAGTTTAAGTAAGTGAAACATTTATTCTAAGGCTCCTTCCAGGGTTTCAGGTGGTCATTTACACTTGTGCTGATGGGATGCACAGGGTGGATATTTGCATTCCCTGCTATTAGCATGGAGGAGTGTAGTGTCTTCAGAATCCCCTTCCCTGCCTGGAGGAGGAGAGGCTATTCCAGAGACCAGCCCAGAGGCCACATCTGTCCACAGGTGCGTGGGATGATATGTCATGATTAGATCCACCCGCTGCTCTCACTGGGAGCCCGTTCACAGTAGACCGTTGCTACCATCTGGTTTGGGTTGCCTCTCTGTGGAAAGCTGGAGGACAGAAAAGCTTAGTGTTTGGTGAGTGCCTGGACTAGGACATGTCTGGAGTGTGCCTCCAGATGAGGAACTTGGAAGTGCGCCCAGGTACAGTAATATAGATACAACTGTAAAGTATCTAAGTTAAGCTCCTCTTCTGAACTACCATCTGGAGGGAAGTCTCTCCTTCTGTGCTGCAAATTAAACTTAAAAGCTGGAGACAAACAATAACAACCCACTATAATTGAGCCATGAGGAGAATTAGGGAATTTTGACTTGCTGGAGTTTTGGACACACTTTCCTTTGGTGTCGTGCTGGGATAATAATCAACATCAGGGATGCCCTTTCAGCCTATGACTCAGCTGTGCTGAATATTCCTACTCTAAAAATGGGATGAACAATCAAAATGTGGACTGAAAATCAATGATGCAGGATGGTGTCTATCTCCTTCTCACAAGCATTTATCTTCATACACTTTCTGAATATTTCAACGTGTTTTGGCACGCATTATCCTAAAATATTTGTTTCAGCTCCAGCAGTTAATGAAAACTCATCAAATACAGTATTATATTGACACTTAGATGCATGCTGTCTCTATTAGTCATTCCCTATTAATTTCCATGAACATAAAAGTTGAGGAGTTGAGCCTGGTTTCTGATTTACATACTGCCTGTTCCTAGCACAAGAATTTCTGTAGAGGACAAACCGCAGCAAATTAATCCTGAACAGAGTGCCAGTGAAGCTACTGGAGTGACCCCAGACACGAATTTGTTCCCCTGTATCTACTTTGACTTTTTGCCTACTTATAAAGGATTTGGCTGAAAAAGCCCTTGGCTTGAGTGTGTCTAAATTTCAGTTTATTTTTACTGACTCGGGTCCTGCAGGACTCCTAAGGATTGCAGGCACCAGACAGCTGTGTTTAGCCTTGTCTGTTACAGTAACGTCAAGGAAACCTATCATAACTGGCAAGCCTTCTAAAAACATGAGTGCTTATGGATTACAAAAGGAGAAAACAGTCAGATTAAAATAAACTGTTACCAGACAAAAAGACATCCACCCTTTTCCCTTATAACTACTTTAAAAACAGGGAATTTGCTTTGATCAGACTTTAAGGTGAGAGCAGATCTCCTGGAAGTTATCTTCAAGCTAACAAAATAGTGATAAGCAAGAGAGGAAATGGAGCCAAGATATGGTATGTTTGTTAAAAGACAGAAATCTGGCCATTGTGACAATCTCTTCCAAGATCTCCCAGAGAGGACATTACAGAAAGAACCTAGCTGAGCCCTGAACAGGATTTCCATTCTTGCATAGTTGGTTTGTTTGCATGGCTTTGGGATTAGATGGAAATATTCTCTGGATGAGACACAGAGAGGTTTGAAAATTCAGGCACCTCTAGTTGACTTTCCCTTTGCTGGGACAGATTCAAAGTACAGAATACAAATGAAAAAAACAAAACAAAGCACAAAACCAAGCCCAAACCAACCAACCAACCAAATAAAATACCCACCAACAAAAAGCTACCCAAACCCCTCCCTCACTATTGGTCTCTATTGAGGAGTTTGAGCCATTGAGGGATTTCAAAACCAACATATGCTCATGCCCAAGCTTCTTGAGACACCAGAAGAATGAACTTCCCAGGGGAACACTTCTTGCTATGGAAAAAAGGCTGCAAAAACCAAAAAGTTGTGGAGATTTAGCCTCCTTGGGCAACACTACACTAATGTGAATTGCTTTACCAGGTCAGGCTGGACAGTCTGCTCAGCTGGAGCCAAGCTGCTGTAAACCCAGCTTCACCAGGCAGTTGACAGAGAGTTTGCGTTAAGCAGCTGGAAAACCCCTGTGAAAACGAGCTTTTAATTTTCATGGAGTTGTTCCAGGTTTAAAATGGAGTGAGTGAGATGAGAATTTGCAAAGAAAGAGCGTGGCTCCATCAGCCTGCAGCCAGCAGGAGAGATGGAAAGTGTTCCTGCCATGGGAGGAGCAGCAGGATCTGTCACCAAAGGGGGATGCACCTCTGAGCGTGAGTCACCCCATCCCTAAAAAGGCGCCTCGGAGAGGTGGGATGAATCACCATTGTGAAGTCCGTCTCTCTTTCCATTGGCTGAAAGAGAAGCACAAGCAATGTTTTTGACTGTTTGCTCAGCTTTTATACCCCTAAAATCTGAGTCTGGTGGAAAAACTCAAGGAAAATGGCTGATTGCCCCTGCAGGTGCCAAGGTCGTGGTGCAGATAAGCAAGAGGACTCCACTGTGTTATTGGTCAGGGCTCCTCCACCCAGCTATATTTAGAGTGAAGAAGCCCAACAGCACAAACAGGATTTGCGCGTGCAGTTATCTTGTTTGTCTGGATTTTGAGTAGTAGAAAATTGCTTGACAGGACATTCAGAGGAAGGTGAAAACAAACAACCTTCCATCTGGAGTTTCTCTGATAGTACAGATTTTTTAACCTGAGAACCTAGCATAACCTAAAGTCACATGGAGAAAAGGTCAGAAGTGGTCATGGCTCTGAAAGAAATCAGACGCCCATAAGCGTCCTGTAAGCTGTTCATCAACAAGGACTTCTACTTACCACGTGATTTCCACAGTGCAGTTTTGTCCTAGCTGTGTTAGATATAATGCTTATGTAAGAACTACAAAATTAAGACAATTAAAGGACTTCCTATTTCAGCTTGTGGTGGATACACTAAGGGTAACTCAAGTCTCACCTGGTGTATTCAGGATAAGGGAGAGAGTAGATGCCAGTAAAAAGGAGTGTGCCTTGCACATCAGCTCAGAACATTTTGCTTTTATGTGCTGCTGGCCAGTGTCTAACAACACTGCCCTGAAACCATCTAAAAGACAGGGAGGCTTTCCTTCAGGTAGATTGCCAGGTGTCCTGAGCTCCAGGATCCCTTTGGATGCTGTTGTTATTCAGGAAACGAGCTGACCCTTTCAAAGCTTGCTGTTTATTGGGTCTGATGCCTATCTGAAATTGTGTATTAATAAGCTGACTATTAGTCACTCCTCCTTAAAAAGTGTTTTTCTCAAATTCTACACAATGTCTTGCAGCTCCTGGATCTTGGAACAAGGTAAAGAAGGGCATTTTAATGGTGTCATTTATGTACTCTTTGAATGTTATGTCAATCTCTGTCTTTGCTTCCCCTGACTTGGCAGCAGGACTGTTTTGCACCATTCCTAATTTCTCATAAGCACTTACCAGGCACTGAGTCTGATCTGCCAAGGAAGGCAGGAGAAGGAAGTCACTGAGAATTATCGTAGTCCTTGGCATGGTGCACCATGGCTCCATCACTGCTTCAGAGCAGGAGCAAAAAGGCAGCACGGGCAGCATGCACACTGGAAGAAGGAGAGAAACAGGGCCCTTTGTCCAGCCAAGCACCACAACTAAGTTAAGAAACCAGGACAGTCTTCACTTTCCTTCACAATCTGATGGCCTGCACAGACATCTTCATCTTTTCCTATGGTTTTCCAGCTGTATGTTCCTCCTCACATTGCTACTTCCTTGCCTGTCAGACCTTCCTCCATCCCATCCCATCCCATCCCTGCCTGCTGGCCCTAGGCAACTCAAATTACAGGCTCAGAGAGGACAGCCTCTCCCCGTCCAGGTGCAAATTGGCTGCTGCTCCCTCACCTTTCCTAGCCAGCCATCACGCCCACAGCCAACTGCTGCTAAGCAAAGCAGCACAAAGCCAGTGGATTTGCATACATCTGCATAAGCTTTCTGTGAGGTCTGAGTTTCACTTTAGGTTTCCGGTTCATGTGAAGCCAGACAAGGGTAGATATCAGCAAGTTTGTGGAAGTGATGTGTTTAGTCACTTCTGCTTGCCAGGCTGGGTATTGTGCTGTTGGATAATTCACTAGCTAATAGATATTCAAATGTTCCCTTCAGTGGGACTGAAATTATTGTCAAGACTTTGCTGCTTTTGGCACTGATACCTGTGAGGGAAGTCTCTGGGATTGTTTAGTCAATGGAAGAAATGACAGAGGTGGTGGTGAGGGGGATGGTGGTGGGGGTATAGTCCCAGTTTTCAAATAAAATAAATATTGCTATCTAAGGAGAAGGGCATGCTCTTTGTGTCCTTGGAGGACAAGATAAAATGAAAGAGACTTAAATTATCAAAAGAGAAATTTTGCTTAGATACTAGGGAAAGCTTTCTCATGGTGAAGATGATAGTGCAGCCATGGAATAGGTTATCACAGAAAATTGTGTAGCCTCCATCATGGTGTCAGAGCAGGAGGTGGCAGAGGTCCAGCACAGATTAGATCAGTATCTGACTCTGTTGATTGACTGTGGAACAGGCAGATGGACCAGGTGACCTCTCAAGGTCTCTTCTAGCCCTGTTTTTTCTGACTCATTTATAATAAGTGTCACCAAGAAGCTGCAGTCAGTGCAGTTTGGAGGCTGTATTAAGATGGGTAAAGAGAGAACCTCTACCCAGCAGAGACAAGAGAAAATGTGTCTAGGGGGAGAGGGAAGCAGAGAGAGTAGAGCCAGGTTTCCCAAAGCTGCCCAATGGCAAGGCAGTGGGGATGAATCTATGCTTCTGGAGCCACCGTCTAGTGGCTGTCTGACCAGGGGCTGGCCAGGAACATTAAGTTTCTGTATTGCCAGTGGGTCTGAAGTTTGTTGAGCTTTATATTGCTTTCAAATACTTTGAATTTTAGCCTATCAGAAGGCTACCGACGTTCCCATTCTGCCTTTCAGAGGCCAAACTAATACCCTGAAGCACTTCAGATCCCTTATCAAACCCGTAGCACACAAAGTTTTGCTCTAATAGACCCAATGTCAGATTTACAGGTGATGCTTTCCTGCAGAGGAGCCCAAGATTTGAGGCAGACACAAATTTGATTTGATGAAACTACCATAAAGTTCTCTCTCTATCCTGCTTCTCTTTTCACTGTGGGAGAGCAACTGGCTGGTCATCTGTGAGCTGAAATCCCAAACCACATAGCATACTGGTTTCACTGTGAAGGGGCTGCTGAAGAACCAGACTGCAGAAGCATCTGCAAAATAACTGAGGCTGCTCCTTCAGCTTCATTTGTGAAGCCAGGAGCATTTAATCAATTAAGGAAAATAATATTTATATTAATCATTTGATCTTGATCTTTTTGTGCTCTAAGTCACACCTACTATCTGCGGGACTTCCACAGTCTCAGCTGGAGCTGTCACATTTGACACTTGTGTTTGGAACACAAAAAGCCCACACACACTCACAGGCACATGCATGAAGGCACTCACGCCTGTCCCTGGTCATTCCCTGTCAGCAGAAGTGGCAGCTCCAGGAGTGATGTTTTCTCCTGGGAAGATGGAGAGGGGACCAGTAGGAAGTGTGAAGCAGGGAACCTAACTCCGATCTTTTTATTTCCTCATTCACAAGAAAATCAGTGTCCAGCTTTAGGCTTACTGGGAGTTAGAGGTAAGCCACGCTTCTAGCCGTGCTGGAGACCCTCAGCAGCATGGCAGTGGGGCAGTGGGAGGGCTGGGGCACACTCTGTACTGGAGGCTGCTCTGCCAGGGCAGCAGGAGGAGGGTGCTGGCAGGTGGCACGGCAGGTCTGACACAGCACACTGAGCCCCTGCAGCCTGGCAGGTGGATGGGCTCTGCCAGATTGCCTGCCAGCCAGCAAACAACTTGAGCAGAGTCAACAGGGTCTTCAGGCAGCTCAGCTCCTGCAAATGTTGTTATTGCTTCCAACATCAGGAGAGCAGTGCTGAGGCTCTGCAGAGAGACAGGGGAGAGGGCAGCTTGCCTTTGTTCACTCTGATTTCTTGTAGAGACACTAGTACAGCCTTTCCCAGCACCAGCTTAATTGCCTTCTGCATAAAGAAAGCAAAAGCTCCTTAATTAAGGAGTCATGTCAATAGATTTTTACCTTTTTTTTTCTTTCTGGGAATCATTCTAACTGACCAAACATGCTGTATGGTCATGCATTCCTTACAGACCAGCTCGTTTCTGTTTACCCATCACAGAGCAGAGCCCTGCACTCTCTTCTGGCTCTGAAACCACAGCACTGTGCTGGTCCTCCGTGACTTCCCAGAAGCTCTGCCAGCCATCCCAGAGCTTCTTTGCAAGGCCATGCTCCCTCCCCAGCAGGCTCACTGCTAGGAGCCCACTGCTCCTGGTCTGGCTTCTCTGTGTTTATGTGGGGAAGCCCAGGATGGCTGGAATAAACTCTTTTCAGCAACAACTGATACTTCGGCTTTAGTGGCCAGTGGCATTCTCTGGGGGATCTCACAGTCTGGAGGCAGGAATGGTATCCTCCAGTCTAGCTGCTGTTTGCCATTTGATATTTATTAGTGGCAATGAATAACAGGGAGAACTAAGTCCACCCTCTCCCCTGGGAGCCACTGGAGTTATTTAAAATAGCAGAGCAACCAAACCAAAACCAGGAGCAGAATCTTAGGGATATCATGCCTTTTAAAACCAGCAGCACAGTAATCCTCAAGCCTTCCAAATAACCTTCAGCATCGTACATCAGCCTGCTTCAATGAACAGCCACCTTCACAGAATGCCCCAAAAAGCAATAATCTCTGGTTACTTCCAGCAGTGAAAGTGTTTGATAAAAGTGCCCCCTACACCAAGGGGAGCTTGCAGATACGGTATCTTCAGGCTAGAAATTAATCTAGTTGGGAAGCCTTTGACCCACAATAAGGTAGTGGACAAACTGGCTTCCAAGGAGATGCCACCGGGTTGTGTCCTAGAAGCTCCCACAAGTACCTTTGTGCAGTGAACTGAAACAAACCATCCCACAAGCCCATGTAGACTGGAAACGGAAGCTGATATTGACATAATAAAAACTACATGGTATGTATAAGTTTCCCACCTCTGCTGCTTTTCTAGCCAAGGTTTTCTTGTCATCAAGAACAAGGGAAGGCCCTATCAAGGTCAGTTTGGTGATGAGAGTACAATGACTCTAGCAGAACAGCACTGGCAATTCATAGGAAACAGACAAGACTTGAACTGAAGTCTCTTATGAAAAAGAAGCAATAACATCTGTGTGACTTTTCCCTAACTAGTGAACACAAACCCTGCATACAGATGTGGTCAGTCATGGCTACAGATTAACCACTAAGTGCTTTGGATGGTTCCCACCTGAATGCCAAGTGAAACACATGCAACAGCCTGTGGGGTGAAGCTGTGTCCCACTGTAGTTCTCAGCAAATGGGCTATCAAGGTGTAATTGCTTCAGTCGTGACCTGCACGGTGGCAGGCCTGTGCAGGGCAGCAGGGTTTCTGTTGATAACTAGCGATAGATGAATGTCCATGTGCAGCACCATCTGGCATAGCTGGAGCTGGCTATAGCAATTTGTTGCTCTGAAGGAAACCTTGGGAAAATGTGGAGCCTTCTGTGTTTCACTGACCCAAGAATTGACAAGCTGAGGGCACCTTGGCTGTCGATACAACAAAACAGCCTCTGGGTCAACAGCTGGACTGCTAAGGCCATAACCCTTGGACATAACTTTAGAAAGGTGGGGTTTTTTCAGTGACTGAGGTGCCAAAGGATTTTATTGTCTTTGTTACTACCTTGCTGCATGAATATGAGGAGTCGTTTAAGCTCTAGCTGCACTAGTTTCAGATTTAGAAATTAGTGATAATTATGATACAGTGATATGAAAGCTGAAGGCATTGAGAAGTGATCCAATTTCAGGCCTCCATGCAGGGCACAGTCCACATTATTTGAGTCTAATTGAAGATATTTACTTGGCTACAGATGAGAAGGAAATGATCAGATGACAGTATTGGCACAGATGCTTGAAGAAGAAGTAGGGGGTAGGAATAGTTTAAGCTGGCATTCACTGCAGAGAAATATCTGTTAAATCTCAACCTAAGTATTTCTCAGCATTGAGCCAGTTGCTGCAGTGGTAACAACTTCTTGAGGGGTGTTAATAGAAGTTATTAAAATATAAAGTAAATGTTTACAAACAACATTTTCATAAACAGGCACAATGGATACACATGCAAAAACTTGTTCGGGTGAAAACAAAGAGTAGTTGCACACGCAGAGCAGCTGCTGGTACACATCAGTAGCTGCTGGAATTTACCTTGAACACAAAAATGTTCATTTGCATGGTTAGATGTTGGCTTCAAGCAAGCACCTGGATTTGATGCAGTTAATGGATTTGGTGGGTGCTGTTCTAGTCACCCAAACACTCATGAGACAGACCTACAAAGTAGCTGGAAAAGCTTAGTAAAGGGTTTTCTTCTGAGTAGGTTTTATGGTTTTATTTACCATCTCACGTTAAAGCTTTTCTGGTTTATTTGGCCATGTCTCTAGCTCTTCAATAAACCCACAGAAGTTCTGAATTCTTCTCTTTTCTGGTAATTACAATTTAAAATTCCATAGTAATAATTTATTCACAGGAACTAGGGTTTCAGTAGTGCTTGATTCAGGGTCAAATGAGGATGGAGAGAAACAGAAACCACCATGTCACTTATTCTTTGAGAAACATTGGGATTAAAGTGAGGCAGGACAGTCCCTTCTTCCGCTCTGGTGCTGGCAGGACACCTGACTAGCTGTCCATATGTCTCAGGGTGGGAAGCCAGTGTCTGGCCAGGGATTGTCCTTAATCCTGGCTCTTCAAGATGGCAAGTTATGCCACTTGGTTAGAGGCTTCATCTTAAAAGTGAAACTAATAAAATCATGACATTAACTTCCTACCTTGCAATACTGTTTTCCACACACTCCACACAGAGAGTTGCAATTAACAGTCGTAAAGAAACAAAATGAGATTCTGAAAAATAAACTATTTTCCTCAGGTCTAATTTGCCTAGCAGAGATTGTATTTATTATCTTCCAGAGAGGTGGTTGCCAGCCACTGAAACAAGTTACCACACATCTTTCCCCCTCCACACCCCTCTCCTCTGCAGGCACAATCCCAGTGGCTTGATGGTAAGGCTCTCAAGAGCTAGATGATGAAGATTTATTTGGGCTGAGCAATGGCTGCCATTTCACTAGCACACTCAGGCAGTGTATATAGAGCACTCTTTGGAAAATGCCACTGAAAACCTGGAAACAGGAGTCTGAACCAGGAAAAGGCTGCCATGTTCAAGAAATCTGAGGAAACCTATCCTCACAGCCTCTCCTTTATTTCTGGACATGATAAATTGTTACAGGGAGATGCAATAGAAGGTGTTGATGAATCATCTTCTGCCTTTGTTGTCGTCCCAAGCACGGAGATAGTCTGCAACAAACAAAGGTTTCCTTTTGGTGATTTAAAATTATGACTGCATGTTTAAACTTCAGCAACAGCCATGGAAGGAAAAATTTCCACGTCCTGGAAATGGGAGGCTCCCGTATGGATAGTACCTGAAGGTGTTGTTAATCCTCACATCAAACACAGATATCCCACCTCAGCTGCACTTCTCAAGCCTGGAGAAATCCCAACAGTTAAGGCAGAGCAAAATCAAAGTCTCCCAAGACCTGGCTCCCTTTTAGTAATGAGTCTGGGACTCAAATGCTGCCCAGATGTAGGTAATCTTAGTGGAAAGAAGCTGAATTCTGTATTCCACACATGGAGCTGACAGGCAGTACACACACAAGGCTTTCTGGGTGAAGAACCTCATGTTTCCTAGCACTTAGAAGCTCTAGAAGGTCTTATTTGACTTCAGCTTCCAAAAAGCATTTTGTAGCACTGGATTCCCCATTGCACCATGTGTAAACCTTTCCAGCACATGGCCAGAAAGCTCTTCAGGGGTCTCTTGGACTGCAGTGTCCATTGCCATGGGTGACCTGCACTGGGGTGAAGTACTGCAGGTGTGTGTTAGATACGAAATAAACTGCTACAGCTGCATAATCACTGTCTGGGGCAGTCATGCCCAAGTCGCCTGTGTGCCCATATACCACAAGTGGTGGAGGAATGGTCAAATCTCCTTTTGAGGTGAACAGGCGGCATCTACACAGCACAGTGCCAGGAGCACACCATAACTCAAGGTATACCTTGTTGGTTTGCCTCCATCATCTACTCTGAGCAGATCCATCCTGGGCAGATGATGAACACAATGTCTGAGGAGCCCAGAGTCCTAGGAGAACCTTCAGAAACAGGTAGAAAATGTGCCAACTCTGTCTCGTTGCCTTGCCACTATGACTGGGTCCTGAGCCTGTCATGCACTAGGAATTGAGTAGCACCTGCCTGGTCCCTTCATGGCTCAGACAGAGGCTCTCAGGCTCCACTTTGTGTGTGTGGAGAACAGTTTCTGGCACACAGACAAACATAACCCGGAAACATTGTCTTATCTGTGCAGCTGCCTTTGAGCTCCAAAATCTGTATGTCACTGGTCATTATCATTTCATAGGCTCATACGATGATGGGATAATTAAGGCTGCAGGTTCAGAGCAAGCCAATAGATATTGCTCCCCAGCTTCATGGCTCTATGCTGAATCACCTCCAGCACTGTCTCCTTGTATTGTTGCTGGGGGGGTCTCCTGGTAGCAGCAGCCAGGTGTGTTGGCCATATATAAACAAATATCAATGAGATCTTGGTTTTCTTAGTTTCTGCTTCAAGGTTAGATAAACTTTTAACCCTTCACACTCATGTTTAAGTGACGTACATGTATATGCAGGGGCTTGGCGTGAGGTTTTGGAAGACCCTGGAGATTCCAGAGCAGTGATGGAGGATAATGAGAGCTTAAAGAAGCTCTTTGTGGCACTGCTCATGTCTGCTAACATCCACATCATGCCATGGACACTCTACCAGCCCACATCCAATTAACCCCACAGTGTAATTTTTAGTTCACTTTAGAAAGTAAGTTGTGTACAAGATAACATGTATAGGGACTGGAAGCCTGGCAAGTAGCAGGGGAGCTCTTTAATTTGACAATATAGAAACACCCTGTTAACACCAGGTTTTGTTTTTTTTTTATACTTTCAAAGCTGTGCGCACAGCCTTAAAGAAAAAAAACAAACTGTCCAAGTTTAAAAATTAGAGGTCTGATTTTAAAAGTGACCCTGAGCAGTTCCAATATGAAGCTGGGCTTTCTGAAAGTCTCATGAGACCCAAATTACTATATTCTGAGAAGTCTTTTTACAATAATGGGAAATGGTAGCAAAGAGAAGATGCTAAGAAGTATGTTGCAGTTAGGGGTTACTGAAGATGCTCTTAAAACTTCTTTCTGAGGATCTTAAGGCTAAATGTATCTTTTTCTCTGAAAGTGTCTTCCTCTACAGAATGACGAGCTTGAAATTTAAACCCTCAGTGCTACTTTCCTGAGAACTAAGAACTGCTAGTGAGAAAACAAAATTATCTCCACCATCTAAGGATTTTCAGATAAACAATTTGTACTTCCCATCTAAAAAGAAATTAGTTGCTCAGAACCATGATTTCCCTGGAAAAAGGAGACGTTTTATAAGCAAAACCAGTCATGGATTTTAGTGTGGTCTTAAAATCACAAATTCAAGCAAATACTCTTCAGTGAACCCAGCAGCAAACTAAGTCCCCATTTATTCCTCAAAACCAAGCTGCCATTGCAGGAGTTTTGGATTCCTGACTGGATCGCCTAAGTGTGTATGCACAGGGCCCATGACAGTAAACACACAGATCTGCTAAGTCTACTGGCTTTTCCAGCAGAGCCCTGGGTTTGATCCTGTCTGTGAGGATCTTGGAGCAACATAGTGCTTTTCCAAGGGGAGTTCCAGGTTTCATGTGGGTATTTCACAAAAGCAATGTGCTTTTTGTACGTGTGAGAGATGACTACCAAACAAAAAACTATAATTTTCTGTTCTTGCTTGTACTTTAAGGTGTTTGAAGATAAGCCAAAAATGGGTGCTTTTGGTTTTTTGAGAAAATGAATATTTACTTTGCTGTATGTTGCACGTTCCAGAAATAAACTGTTTTTTCATTGGGAATATTAAGAGCTGGAGAGGTGCTTTTCCACCTACAAGGCTAAAGGTTGTGTTTGGATACTCGTTTCTTTTAGTATTAACTAAGTTTTCTCACTCAGGGAAGTCTGCATTACCTTGCCAGCTGCTAGCCTGGCTCCTGCCCTTCATAACCCCTGCATACAGACCTTTTTTTCCAGGTGTCCCTTAGATGTTTGGCTCAAATCAGTGTGGGTACTCCTTTTCCCCAATCCTCTCTCCTCAGCACCATCCAAGAAAAAAGTGGTTTATCTCTCGCCCTTCCATTTCTGCCTGTGCCACTGAAGACATAACACCAGTGTCGCTTCCTTTGCACACCATTGCCCTTGCTGTCTCTAAGGGCAGAGACTTCCCTCTGCAGAGCTATAGCAAGGGAACCGTCCATTGTGCTACACGACTGAAAAGTGATGGCTCAACGCTGTAAGTGTGATGACCAGAAACTGGGAGACACATCCTTGGGGAGTTGTTCAGGAGCAAAAACAAAGTTCATCAGCAAGCATGACCTTTCCCAAAGCCAAAGGATTTAGGGCTCTGATGGAGTTCCATCTCCAGGATAAGCATGGCTTTCTTTTTTCTTTGTCTCTCTCATGATCTGGTAGGTCTAAATCCATTTTCTCTCTACTTTCTCTCAAAAGAAATAAAGACTTCTTTGCTCTGCACAATTATCTTCAATGCTCATCATACCCAGGGTTCCCATTTTTCTCCAGTCAAGAGGCAAGCAGTCTGGGAAATCTCTTTGAAGCAGCACTGGGCTTTAACAGGCTGCTCCCTGGGAATGTGTACAAAAACTTTTGAAGGGTGAAAACTAGTAGTAGTAGAAAAGCATGAAAAATAATAAGAAGAAAAAAGCTCAGCGTCCCACAGATTGTTTTTTAAATGCTTAAAACAAGGGGGCCTTCTGGGGCACAAGGGAGCCAAGAGTTGGAAATGGATTGACATTTCTGCGTTTCTTTTTTGACACTGCTAGGGTTGATTAAGTGATAATTAGGCTAGAGAGTGTACCAACAGTCACTGCTGCGTCCTACTCTTTTACCCCCTCAGGACTTGTCACCACTGAATAAAGAGTAAAAATTCCATTAGAAATGCCTGCAGTTTTGAGACTGTAAATTAAGAAGCTTTTTAATGCTTTATGGCTGATTTGAGGCAAATCAAACTTCCAGACTGACTTTTTTTTTTTCCCCCAGAAATTAAAGGAGATTGGGTTACATGCTCTTTACTAGTAGGATCTAGATCCACAGAGCTGGTGCATGGACCTTATTTGTAGCCTTATGAGTGGAGGAATACAGATGTTGTCCACACACAGAGTGCAAAACAAGGACAAATGTCAGTGTAGATATAATACTATCTCTCCCAGAGGACAGACAGTGAATAATACAATACTAGCAATTACGCAAAGTATTTTTCAGGATATCTGCTGCTGCACAGCTGGGATTTAAAATCTGAGGTGGGGTGTCATATTTCAGCTTTTTAGTTCTGATTCAGAAAAACAAATCTTTTTTTTGTAATAGTATCATGAAAAGAAAATTCCACTAAAGACATCCCTCACTGGTTGGAGAAATATATAGTTTTGGAAAATTTTTGAATATCTATTTAAATATTCCCTGATCAATTCACTTGATATCCAAGTGAATTTTATTTTAACATTTGTTACTTAATTTTAAAATGTTTAATGAGGTTTTTAGCATGACTTCTATTTTTGTGACATTTTATGTGTAAAACTAGCACTTATTTAGAAAACAACTTATTCTATAGTAGTAAAATATTATAAAATATTCAGAGTGAAAATAACTATGATTGGGTAAAAACCTTTACATTCTAAAAGTTAGTGTCTCCTGATTTGCAAAGAAATAATTTGTTGACTTGCTCAGGGAAAGGTAAGCTTTGAGCACAACATCTACAGGGGTTTTAACTTCTTATTTAATTAATATATGAGTTAGGTGCATGAATATGAATTATGTGAGTGTATCTGGTAGCAACTGTTTCCAATTTCCTAGCATTTACTTGCTACTATTACCCGTATCACTTAGATAATGTGGTAAGCTCCTAGGCCATTTTTATCCTGTCTTTTTCAGGTAAACTATGAAAAAATTAACATTGATAATCTCTCCATAGCTTCTGGCAGACAAGAGCGTGAGGATGGCAAACAGAACAGACCATGTGGCCTAATAAAAGGCATGATAAAATTTGAGCAAATATTTTGTGGAAAGGGCTAGTGTACTTACCTGACTCTATTTATGTCCCATCCCTATAACATTCCCTATAAACATTCAAGGTCAGGTTGGATGGGGCTCCGAGCAACCTGATCTAGTTGAAGATGTTCCTGCCCTTTGCAGGAGGGTTGGATTAGATGACTTTTAATGGTCCCTTCCAACCCAAACCATTCTATGATTCATTCTTTCAGAAAACATGGAAAATTAATCACTCATTAAATTGAGTTCTTAATTTTTTTTAGTATTTTTGATTGATTACGAAACCTGTAGCACCTTATACTCTGTCACACAAAAATTAAGCTAATTTCCTATCCCCCTTCTGAAATGACCACAGCCTAGTACCTAAGCCTTACTTACCTCTGTCCTGGATTGCAGATGCAGTCATCCTCAGGAGGAAACAGAATTAATATAAATCATATTTAAAGACTTGGACCACAAAGATACAGGCTACACATGATACAAGCTCAGAAACACTTTTGTAAGACCAAGCCAAAAGCACCTGGAGCCTGACTCCTCTTTATGCCGGCTTCCCCTTAGTTTTGAATCGTCAGTTTTCAATGGCCAACTTCAAGACGACCTTTGCTTATATGTCACATGAACAGCTCGAGCAGGACTCATCTCACCTGATGTCTGCGGTACAGGATTTTATCTCCAGGGTCACCAGTGAGTTTTTTTAGAGTTGGTGGAGAAAAACAGGTACGTCTGTAGCACGCTTTGTCTCACTCTCTCCTGCCTGCATTTACATTCCCCTGCTCTTAATGTGTTTTGCTCCCTGAATAACAAATGTAAAACACAGCAGTGCAGGTGCTGCATGTAGTTTCCTGATAGTTCTGAGGAGATGAGTCGTACGGCCCCAGCTCCAGAACCTTGGCTGCTACCTCAAACTGTATTTATTTGGGGTCTTTTTGTCCAAGAGGTTGTCTGATTCGATCTCTCATGGCTCATGCAGGACAACAGCCCAAAGGCACCCTGAGCATAGCTCTTTCTGCTGGGTGATGCCTTACCAGGCTAGCAGAGCTTCTGAGCAGTGAAGGGAGACATGGCACCGTAGGAGCCTCCTAAAAATACCTTCAGCTACCAAATGGGTTGCACAGCACCTGATGCCACTGCTGTCTTTGCTTAACCATGACAAGGACAGCCTTGTAACTCGACAGACCATCAGGAGAGAGTTTCATTTACTATTTCCCCAACTCCTTTCAATTGTGAGTTTCAATGTTAAGCTATTATGAGGCTGAAATGTGAGAAGTACAGCTTTAGCTATTGTAGCTGCTGGTGCACTCCTGGGAGGGGCAGGACTGCATAATTTAGCTGATGTTTCTACTAAGAAGAACAACTTTTCAAAATTAAATCTCAGGATAGGTTTGTGGTAACAGTGTTGAGATTCCTGAGACGGTTCTGTGCTAGTGCCCTGGCGGTCTGTCTGATAAACCCTGCTAATGTTGGTCTTGGCACCTTTCAGCTGGCTGGAAATTGGGCATATTCCTCTCAATGCAACGTTTTTCCAGTACCAGAGCTGAACTGGAAACTGAACCTGGGGGCACAATTCAGTGGCCAAGCGCCTGTGGAATGTGAAAGGAATCCAGACATTTAATTCCCTGGTAGCTCTCTGGAAAATCCCTGCCGTAGTGCTCTCAGTGGCTTCAGCATGTAACCCTGAGCAGCCAGCATCACCAGCAAGCACCAGAACAGATGGGAGTGCATGTTCATGGAGCATTTCTCTTTGCAAATGCTTTGCATGCACCTGAGGTGCTGTTCTAGGGACCTGCTATTTTCCTGGCAAACCGTGGCAAATGCCACTGATCTCAGAACTTAAAAGAAAAAAAAAAAAAAAAAAGAAGAAGAAGAAAAAAGGAGGGGGAAGGAGGATGGAA